>JAUMHE010000075.1:13530165-13546792 GCA_032359235.1 Enteromius mattozi
CAAACAGGAAGTTAATATCACCAACCATTCCCATTTTATTAAGGTGTATCCATATAAATGGCCCACCCTGTATATAATCTAACATTATATTGTTATAATATAAGTTTAATACGCTTTTTAAAGGTGTCATAATCATTAATTACAATGATTTATAATATACTCATTTCCTTGCTCTGTTCGACCCCACAGCGGTCCAGGAAGAGAGGCAGCGTGGGAAGGAGAAAGGTGATAATGAGGTGGAATCAACGAGCAGTTTTAATGAAGACATGCCTGTGGATAAGATTCTGGATGCAGAACTTGCAGTAGAACCTAAGACTGAGACATACACAGAGAACAGTCCAGGAAATTCAGTAAGACAAAGACGTTTATATTTATTCATACACTATTTGTACAGTACATACATGCTGACCTTAGCATTTTTTGAGAAAGTAACAACTCAAATACTCTCTCTCAGTCGTTCTCAGTCTTTTTTTTTCATCTGGTCTCCTTCTTCAGACAAATGACCCAGTCACTAATATCTGCCATGCAGCTGACAAACAACTGTTTACTCTGGTGGAGTGGGCCAAGAGAATACCTAATTTCTCTGATCTGCCTCTGGATGATCAGGTCATTTTGCTTCGAGCAGGTATGTGACATTTATACACATGTATAAAACATAGAGATATAGATAAGTTGCAAGCAAGCACACACTTTATTAACATGCATAAAACTACCATAAAACTCCTACCAATGTTGTGTTAGTATTATTTATGTACTATTGTTATATTCATTAATATCTTTTTATTTTCATTTTAGTTTGAGTTTGAGTTTTAGTACTCAATTTGCTTCTGTCATTTATTGAAATTATCTTTTCGTATTTAACAAATATTGTAATTTTAACCTAAACGTCTTTATTGTCAGTTAGCTGCCAAAGCAGCAATTATTATTTAAAAGGTATTTTAAGGTTAAGTTTTTCATCCAACAATGACCTTTTATTCAATTTCAGCTTTATTTCAATTCAGATTCAATAATGTTTTTTAGTAGTTTTGTCTGATAACTCCAGGTCAAAGGGGTCAGGCAAAACTGTGTTGGTTTGTGTAAGTGTGAATGGTGCCCTCTGCTGGTCAAACACTGCACATGAATTCATGAAACTGCCAGCACAGTACATCGCAAAGCCTTGCTATTGAAGAACACTGTTGATTCAGAGAGAAATATATAATATTTGTCATTTTTCTTACAGGATGGAACGAGCTCCTCATTGCTTCATTCTCTCATCGCTCAATCACAGTTAAAGATGGCATCTTGCTGGGCACAGGTCTCCATGTCCACAGGAGCAGTGCTCACAGTGCAGGTGTCGGCTCTATTTTTAACAGGTGACTATTTCCACATTCAGCACTTCTGGATTAATAAACATTCATTGTTTGTTTAGAGAATGGTCAGAAAATATGTATCTTTCATTTTTATTACAACTATTGAATTCAAATGAAAGCTTTGTGTGTTTGTGTGGCAGGGTATTGACTGAGCTGGTGTCTAAAATGAAGGATATGCAGATGGATAAGACAGAACTAGGCTGCCTTAGAGCCATCGTCCTCTTCAACCCTGGTTTGTTGCTCATTGGCATTTATATACACTTGTCTGCAGCATTGATAAACAAAGTTATTTTAAATTCTGCCTTTATTTACATTCCAACCCCAAATTGTTTTATATTATATTATATTATATTAGTTTACCCTCAAACTGTATATAATATAATGTAACGTAATATAATATAATATAATATGTTTTATATTATAATAATAGTTAAAGAGATACATGTTTTACCCCCCAAAAATAAATGTCATCACTGACATTTTGAAACCAAAAAATTATCATTTTTAAAAAATGCCTTTATGCATTGCAAAATGTAATTGCAGTGAGTGGGAACTTTAACAGTGTAAAGACAGGTGTAAAATGTTTTGATAGATTGAGTATGTAGTTATTTATGCAGCTTGTCTCTCCTCATAGATGCCAAAGGCTTGTCCAACCCAGCAGAGGTAGAGGCACTGAGGGAGAAAGTTTACGCCTCACTGGAGACCTACACTAAACAGAAATATCCTGACCAGCCTGGCAGGTACAGTCACGCACATGTTTGTTCAGTAAATACTGATGGTATCTGTTTCACATACTCAATTTCCACTGCTGTCTCCCTCCCTGCCTGCTTTACAGGTTTGCTAAACTTTTGTTGCGTCTTCCTGCCCTCCGATCCATCGGACTCAAGTGTTTGGAGCACCTGTTTTTCTTTAAGCTGATTGGAGACACGCCCATAGACACTTTCCTAATGGAGATGCTAGAAGCACCCCATCAGATCACGTGACACCGGTTCCGACGGACCATTTTTTGTACATATTCTTATGTATCTAATATAATAACGAACTTGATTGAAGATATTGCAGTACGCTGCAAGTTTTATGCCAAGCACAAATTGTTATTCTTTTTAAAAAAATATTGGCAGGGGAACGAGAGGAGCAAGTCTCAAAATATATAGATGAAATTAATTTTACTGGTATGGTTTTGAAAAGAAAAGTTTCTGTAAATAGCTAATATCAGGTATTCATTGTGGCAAGACAATGCAATAAAGAAATTATATTTTATTCAAGGAATGTTTATCAACCCAAACAATAATTTCTAAAATGAAGTTTAGAATCCTGTTCAAATAAATATTTTAATATTTAAATATTGTGTGTGTGTGTGTGTTTTTTTGAGTAAAAAATAATGGAGTAAGTTGTCATCTTCTGTCCATGTTTTACTGGAGCAGCTTTTTTCCCCTAGAACCAAAAGCCTTTAAAGAACAGACCGTTGTTTTAAATGTGGTGTTGTCCAATTTTTAAATATATCATTCTTAAATAAAAGACATTTTAGCAAAACACTATCATATGCCTTGTCTGGTGCAGTGTCTCGTCCGCTAGATGGCGCCATTTAACGATTCTAACCAAAATTTATCTTGCGTGTCTGTGGTCGCGTTCTCATTTTTAGTGTGGAAAGCCTGTGATTGCTCTAAAACTAAATTTTGAACCGTCATGTGGGAAAGTACAGTATAAGATTTCTTACCCCAAAAGCTTTTGATGTCTTAAAATATCTTTCATATATATATATATATATATAAACAACAGGTCTATACATTGGTCATATAAATTGCTAGTCATCAATTATAAGTGTTTTATTTTATTTCATGTAGCCTAATTATTTTTCAAAGTTAAAAAAAACAAAAACAAATTTTAGGTAGCCTATGTGGTTGGTTCTGGTCACGACATTGTATAATATGATCTCAAAATCAATATTTACTTCAATGATTATCTGAGTTATCACAGAATTCAATGATACGCATGTAGAAATCATAATCATTTAGAAATGATCTTCTTTTTTCAGATTACGGTAATAGGTTTATTTGACGTGAAAACAGTAGCCAATTATTGTCACATACACATATACAGAACATTTACTGTTAGTATGCAGAAGAAATTGTGAAAAGCACAATACAGTTGTCAGCGTTGCACCTATTATAAATTAAATGTATTTAATTAGTTTTTCAATGCACATTTCTATGGATTAAAAGCAGAATTCATGTAACATTTTTCAGCTACAGTACGTTTTATGCAGACCTTTTTTAGGAACTGAAATTGCCTTGGGGTCTCTTAAACCTAAATGCCTTAGCATTATTGTTCAAAAATCATGGTTTATAGCCTATTTTATTTATTTATTTAGAGTTCATCACATATAAAGAAATCGCGGTATACTTACTCTCTACCTGATGTGTGTGTGTGTGTGTGAGAGAGAGAGAGAGAGAGAGAGAGAGAGAGAGTAAATGACGCACAGGTTTATTTTCATATGGAGCTTTTGTGTGCGTTTACAACTAACTAAGCATCTGTCGAAAGTTACACGGGGCGGCAAAAGGATATTTTCTCTTCAATGGTAGGTGGATGTTTGTCTCATTCTATAGCATTTTTTAAAGTTTTGATAAAGTTTTGTCATGCACAGTATATTAGAAGCCTAATCATTGGTGTTGATAAAACACGCTGACATGTGACAGTAATTAATGCAATGCGCATTTACTCGTTTTCTGTTTGAACGAATAGTAAAGATGGAACGTTAATGTTTTAAAGAAACTCATGATTAAATCTCATTTGCTCAATCTATATTTCTGCTTTATCGTTTTTATTATTTTGTAATGCTTGTGGTTGAATTTCTGTTTTTATTTAATTTTGATTTTGAGTAGCCTATTCATTTTTCCAATTTTAATTTACATCAAACTTACTTTTATTGAACTGAAATGAATGCATGTGTCTTCATATAATTCTTTAAATTAGCCCTTTTTAATCACATGAATTTACACCCTAAGGTTATGGATTATGAATGTGTCTCTTTTCCAGACATGTGGAGAAAGAGCGTATGTGAAGGCTGTAATGAGCTCATCCGGGACAGGTACCTGCTCCGCGTGCAGGACGGACTGTGGCACGAGCGCTGCCTGCACTGCGCATCTTGTCTCGAGCCTCTGAAAGACACCTGCTTCCTCCGCAACAAGACGCTCTACTGCAAGCGGGACTACCAGAAGTAAGACTCTACTTACTGTCTGTGTAAACAATGATTTCGTTTTATGATTCAAATTGAATTACTAGGCTATTTGAAGTTCAAAGCGGGAAAGTGTGACGTGATCCCTAGGCTAAAACATTCTCATAGCCTAAACTTGGTTAGGTCTCCATACTTTCTCCAACTTTTTTTTTTTAAATTTTATTTTACTGTTCCTTTTTTGTTTTATTGTTTTCTCATGTCAAATATTTGTTCCTGTCTTCACCATTTTTAAAAAACTGAATGTTTCAGAAAACATAAAATGGACGAGATTAGGCTATTGGGAGAAATATGTCCGCCTGCCTTTCTCTGTGTATAAAAAAATTACAAATTGACTGCTTAGCTTTCTAGAAAAGCATTTGAGAGTGTAAATGATTATTTTGCTCTTTGTAAACATATAGGGTATACAATAAATGTAACGTATAACAGTTATATTTCTGAGGTGAGGTGACAGACCTATTAAAAAGGTTTCAGTTCAGTTTAAATTCCTATTTACAGATGACAATTTTGTGTTGTTTTGTTGACTCTATAATGTTTGGAGCAGGCTGATTTATTTACTTTGTGTTAAATTAATTTTCCAAGGAAAACTTGTGGCTAAATATAATTTTGTTTTGATTATTTTGTCTTTGCAATGAATTTTAGTCTTGAAATGCAGTATTCTGTTAGCACATAATTGTATAGGCTTACCTGTTTACACAAACAATATTTTTATAGCCCATTTTATGACTCTTATTGTTTTATGAGTGAGAAAGAGACTCTGTGTATCGGGGAACTTGGCACAGAACCCCAGAAAGACAAGGTGACTGCAGGAGAAAAGGTCGCGGTGGGCCATGGAATGCGAGGAGGCTTTCACACACAAACACACACCGTTAGATCAGGAGGACAGCACTACTGACACGCTGTCAAGATGTGTTAAATTAGCAGGACCCATCGGTGTGGTAACGGCAAGCTGGGGACAGCATATGGCCACAACGACACTGTGCACGGACCCCCTACTACCCCCAAAACTCACTCTGATTCTCATTCACACACTCATATGCACATTCTCACCTCCGTGTATAAAAAAAATAAATAAAAACAGAGTGCTAAACGACACAGCGCAATGACCCGGAAAATACAAACAAGTTCAGTTATGGACACTTTCTGATTACCATCTTAAATTTAACTTCAGCTGCTGATGTATATGTCAAAAAGTTTACATTTTCAACAAAAAAATCTCTGATTTCGCCAGATCCTATAATGTGTATCACATTTGGAGTCTATCGACTGAAGTATTAATAATGGAGAAGTGACCAATGTGCTCTTAATAAAAAGGCTGAGGCTGTGTTGAGGCCATATGTTCTGGGTAGAATATGAGTGTGTTTGTGTGTGTGTTGGGGAGGGGCTGTATGTAGAGGGGATCTCTGCGTGTGAAGTATGTCAAGGCATCTGGATAGGTTGGTGCCCAGTGGTGCCCCTGCTTGATGCCCGTCCGACCGTGAGATATCTGACCTGACCAATTAGCCACATACGCAGTGCTTGGCTGGCACTCCTACTCAGTATAGCCCAGTGCTGTGGGCTCAGGGGTGGAGAGCACGCTGACCCAGCACTTACTGACCAGGTTAAGGAGCAGCTTTACTGTAAATGGTTTAGTGTGCAGGAACTTCACTCTTTTACAATGGTGATCAATTTAATTTGGATTTAAAGTGATGCTTAGACTTATAGGACTAGTAACTTAGTAGTAGTAATATCTCCAGACTTTTTACTGTGTTATAATGAGAACAGTGAATTTCTTTAGTAAAATAAATTCCTTTATTTCTCTCAAATTTTACAAAGTTTACTTTGTTAAACATTTATACTGGTGTTCAAAAGTTTGGGCTTTTTTTATATTCTTATTTTTGTATTTTAAAATATTATATTAATATGTAATTTATTTTTGTGATGCCAAAGCTGATTGGGTAAGCTAAATGGAAACTGGGACTTTTATTATTATATTAGGACTATCAAATATTAAAATAATGAATCCAGTATTTAGTTTTTTTTATAGTAAGTCACATTTTTAAAGATAAATAAATTCTAGCATTAAAAATACACTGCTATCAAACATAGTGTTTGGTGTCACTGTATATTATAGAGAAAAGTTTGCTTTTAAAACGAAATGAAAGCTCAGGTGTCTTGTTAAAGGTAAACACCTGTGCGTTTTTCACCAGAAACATTTAGAAGAACATTTTTAATTTAAAAGTACATTATTTGTTAATAAATGTATATGTAATCATATTAAAGATATTGTGCAGTTATATAAATTACAGTACATTGCATGGAATACATTTCTAATTTAATCTCCAAAAAAAGTTTGAGAAATAGATTCAGGCTCTGATTTAGCAAGTTGCAATAATATCAACATAAATGCTTCCAGATCAAGACAGAATAATTTTTTATCTTGTCAATGCAACCATTAACTAAATTGTATACTGTATCTTTATGTATTGTATCTATAACACACAAACATGTAATTAGAATATTCTGCTATCTGCATTCACATACCACAGATGCTCTTGAGTATAATGAGCAGCACTTTTTTCTGTCCCTCCTACTGAACCCTAAAGAACCCGCAGCGGTTTCCACAGCAACCCCAGGGCAACACTAATAGTTCTCAACAATGCAAGGCTTTGGGATGTTTCAATTCATACTTATCAGAGGAGGAATTTTTGCTGTCTGCATTTGAACACACTGCAATGCTCCCATGCAACTAGCTGAGATATGCATACCAACAATAACACCCACTGATCTATAGCCAAAAGCTTATAATTGGTACAAATTGTAAAAGAGAAACACAGCGGAAAACATATCTTAATGCGAGAACATACAGTAACCATGAAGCTTTCATTTAAAGAAACAGAAATAATCAGCTTGAAATTGAAACTTCTTATCCTTTAAATAAAGGTGACTTGACTTTTAGGGAAACATTTTTAACTTCAGTTGATTAATCACATAAGAAGTAGGTTTTCTGAATTGTTATGTATATAATTGATGTTGTTTAATTTGATATTCACTAATTTGCATATTTCCAGAACAGACATTTTAGCATTGCATTTGCGTTTATCTTTTTATCACTCCACAAATCAGAAAATACTGACAAAATATATATATTTTCACTATGTTTTTAGAAATACAATCAGGCAAATATAAACCAACCTGTAACATCCTTCTAGAAACTTTGGTGTAAGTGCAACTTTATTGGTGCATTTTAAGAAAACATTTTATTGTAATTGAAATGTGAAATTGAAAATATAACAAAGCAATAATTGAATTTGTGTCTTGTCTAAAAAAAAGACATTATAGAAGCAAAATAATCCTTAATATCAAAATTGACTAGTGCATGAAAAACATTTGTTTTTCCTGGAGCGTCTTGTATTAAGGGGTATCCTGTCAGTCTGAAGCTGTCACACCTCTAGGGGTGATTCTCTCTAAGCCTCCCTGTCATGCTTACCTCAAACCTTAAACTACAGCTCCACTCTCTATCTCCCCCACCCCCTCTGGGCGCGGAAATCTCAGGCCAGTTTGACAAACAGAAAATGTGGTGTCTGCCAGGGCAGGACAATGGCAGCGAGGCTCTGGGCCAGCTCCCTCCTTTGTCTGGGTTTGGTTAAGTCGAGTTAAGATCATTCCCTGGACCGGCCTCGCCCACCGGGAGGCGTGATTCTTTCCCTCCGTCTGGAGCCACAGCCTGCCGAGCTCCTTTCTCCCCCCTCCCCGGGAGTTCTGCCCCGGACACAGTCGTGGAGCCGGCCGCCTCTGTCTAACCCACTGAAACCCAGCTCTGGTTGCCAGGCGCTAAGATGCAAACTCACCATGCTGGGGGTATGCGTCTGCAGGGCTTTTTTTGGGGTGGAGGGGACATGGCAAGTTCTTGTCTCATTCCTTGATGGACGGGGCGACTCAGCAACATTCTTGGAATCTCTGATGGTACATCAACTTAAAAAATTCTGAAAGAACAAAATCGTTCTTTGTACTCCTCATCAAAAGATTTTAAAGCAACTATGTGCATTTTTGCAACCCTACAATTAATATATCAGTTAATATAATAAAGCTGTACAGCTTCATCCGAAATCAAATAATGTCTCAGTAGATACTTCTTTTAAATAAGTAAGCAACAAGAGGCCAATAAAAAGTATGTTCTATATACTTATATTTAATATGAATGTGATCCAGATGTACTACGTAAGTCATGCTGTAGTTGTCAGCTATGTTGATCCACAGCCATTCACAAGTCCTCTTTCAGGGCGTCATGGGATAGTGTCCATCAGATACACACTTCAGCATCTCGTAGTAGTAGTTTTATGAATACTGTGAATTTGGACATACTGCTATGTTCACATTCACCTACTATATTTCAGATCTAGCCATGGGCTTATTATTAGGTAGCCAATCACATCACAGCCTTAACATCATTGAATTTCTGTCAAAGTTGTGTAAACATCAAATACTGTTTCCATATTCCTTAGAAATAATTGAGAAATGCCTTAACAAAATTGTCCATGTCTACTCATATAAAACAGATTGGGGTTTTTTCCGTGTATATACACTAAAAATTGATCAATCCAAAACAAATGTAATGGCAAAATAGCTGATAAGCTGTTCATTCATATTAAACAGTAGACAGTTTTTTCCTCAGAAACAGTTTATCCTATAATGAAGTCTCTTCTCCATTTGCATCCACAAAAAAAAAAAAACTGGCCTCTGGTCTCTTTCTCCGAGTACCACTATCTTAGGTTTTTCTTTACTAACCTTGGAGGTTTGCCTTAAAGCGGCTTTGGCTGTATATGTGCATTTGCTGTTGCCATAAAGCAATCCACCACTTTCACAGAATTTCATACACGCTCACCAAACATACAAACTCCCAGAATACACATTTAATGTGAATGTGGGAAATAAACAGAACACATTCACCTAAATAAAAGTTAGCGTACTATTTTAAACTGATGTCTCGTACATATATACAGTTTGCTTGATTAATGCATGTTAATTCATTCCTTCTCTCTTTTCCTGTCAGGTTGTTTTTGGTACGTTGTAAGGGCTGTGCAGAGGTCATCTCTCCGGCCGAGCTGGTGATGCACGCAGGCACTGCGGTTTTCCACCTGCTGTGTTTCTGCTGCTGTGTGTGCGGCTGCAGGCTGCAGAAGGGAGACCGCTGTGTGCTCACGGGGGACAGGCTTTTCTGTGCCAGAGACTATCACAAGCAACTGGCCAGCCCGACCACCTCCGACTCAGGTATTGTTTTAATACAATCCTGCTCCTGGAGCACCACAGCACTACTCATGGTGCCTCTGTTAATGATCTGATGATATAAATCAGGTGTGTTAAATAAAGGTGACATCCAAAATGTTAAGTGCTGGTGTCCTTCAGTACCAGGATTTGAGATACAACCCCACTGTTTTTACACACATTTCAGTATCAAGAGACTTGGTTAAATATATTGTTAATAAATTATATGAATAAAGCAGAATATTATAAAGCTATAAAATAATAAATATTATTATATCTGAATATATTGAGAGAGAGAAAGAGTAATGAGATATGGCAATATATAGTATATTTATATAAAATAGAAATCTATTCTGACATTGCAAATGTCTTTACTGTCAATTTTAATTAATTTAATGCATATTTGCATATAAATAAAATATTAACAAAAAGTAATTTAATTGTATCGTAAGATACTGTTACATAATTTTTACTGTTCAAAAAAATACTGGTTGCTTATTTAACTTTAGTTTTTTATAGTTATTATTATTATTATTTATATATACACACACACACACACACACATTGCCTTACAGGCATTACATTCTTCTGTTTCCTTAACTACAGGTAAAAGTGAAGATGGTGAGGAGGAGGACGATGATGAAGACAACATTAAGACCACAGGGGAGACTAACACAATAGGAGACATGGAACACAAGAGACCCAAAAGGCCCCGTACCATCCTCACAACACAGCAAAGACGTGCTTTCAAAGCTTCTTTTGAGGTCTCATCCAAACCATGTCGAAAGGTCAGCCATTTAAATAATAACTGAATTTAAAATAATAAAAATCTCGTTAAAAGCATCAAGATTTGTGTAACTTCTATACATTAACCTTTTATATTTTATAACCTTTGTTTTTTTAATGTATCTTTTACTGTAACATTTGTGAAGGAGGTTTTTGTGCAGCTGCAGCTGTTCTGGACTGCATTGCTGTATCTATCTCTGTTGATCTGATACTCCAGTGTGGGTCAGTTCATCAGTTAGCCTACATGACCCGTAGACCATGAAGGTCACACTATGGCTCTCTCTGTGTCTGTCTCTCTTTTGTAAGGTAAGGGAGACGCTGGCAGCAGAGACAGGATTGAGCGTACGAGTCGTTCAGGTCTGGTTCCAGAACCAAAGAGCCAAGGTAATGTGATGCCCACCGACACAGACAAACACACTCATTGAAAGAGCATCAACTTATGCAATTGATAACAGACCTCTTTCTGCAGTATATGAGCTTGCCAATAAGGAAACAAGCTGTGTTATTGCCTTGTGTAGGAAACTGATGACATATTACGTATAGATCCCCTTAGATTAGACTTGGATTTCCTTTCAGGATAGCGCTGTGTGTGTTTTCTGCCTTCCTTCTCATTATAAAGAGATATTTTCACTTATTAGTTTTCTCATTACTAAATGTGAACATGTTTTTATTAGGCCTATGTCAATCTCTTTCATGCTCATTGTCTCTGTAGATGAAAAAACTGGCAAGAAGACAACAGCAACAGAAGCAAAGTGTGTCCCCTCAGGAGAAAAGGGATAGCCAATCACAACACACTGGTATACAAAGTTCACCAAAGCTTCATGCTTTGCTTTGATTGTCTTACCTTTAATAACCACTTAACAGAATTTTTTCATGCTTGTAGCACTGCTTTTAACCCATGGGTTATGTAAACAAAGCCATAGAATCTTAAAGCCATTTATTTAGTAGCAAACAAGTGAAACTGAACAGCTCATGTCTCATATTCTTAAGATTTGTACAGTCAAAGAAATTTCAGCTGTGTTTTGTTCCAACATTCCCAGCTAAGAAACATATGTTGTAAGAACGTTTTGCTAACGTTCCAATTAGGTCGTGAAAATGTTATTTCTTTATGCATTTTTTTCGTTGTGCGCAGGAATGTTATAGAAAAGAATAGAGAAATGTTCAATTTGATAACTTTACATTATGAACTTTAGGCATCTTTTGGATTTTTTTCTTAACAATCTGAAACAAGTAATAATGATTTTTAAAAGATGTTAGATAATGTCCAACTATAACAAACGTTATGATACTGAACGTTACGTTGATTACTTTGTCAAACAGTTGCGAAAAAATCGTTTATTGGGATGGGGGACCGTGGCTAGGTTGCAAAAAGTTTATTTTGGACAAGCAACTGATGCTCAAATTCGATAGTGACACGCGACTGTAAAAATTAGGTTGAATGTACAGTGTAAAATATGGAAAAACATTTAAACTCGGGAGTCTGTTAAACCAATTTTATATGTGAAAAGAACTCATGTGACCGAAATGCATCCTTTAGCCAAAGATATGTAAGTTAAACATAACATCTACACAGCACTGAAGTTATTTTCTTGCCATTTATGTGACCACAGTGCCCTCTTGTGGAGGTCTGCCTGCTGAGCTGGAGTGTGCAGGTTCATATTCATTTACCCAGCAGAATATCAGTCTAGACTCACAGAGCTTCAAGCTGGACCCCTTCAGACAAGGCCTCACCCCACCTCAGATGCCTGGAGACCACATGCATCCCTATGGTACAAAACACACACTAGCCTCACAAAATACAGTGAAAATGCAGAGATAAAAACTCTTTGCCCATCTCGTTTCTCTCTCTTTATAGGTTGTGACACACTCTATGATGATACAGACAGTGACCCTCTGTGTCATTTTGGAGACTGTATGTCATCCAGTGAACCCGCCCTATTAACACCCATTGATCGACTGTATTCAATGCAGGATTCATATTTCGCCTCTTGAGCATCATTCAGACAGCTTGAGAATGATATACTGTGAGGAGTGCGTGCGTGTGTGTGTGTGTGTGTGTGTGTGTGTGTACTCTGCTTTTGCATGTTTTAGAGTAGAAATGGTGGTGACTGTTGACAATGAAAATATACTGTGATAAAAATGTCCTTTGTGTAATTTGTATTTATTATTTTATGTGTGTAACTGAAGTACAATAAAATACTTACTGACTGCACAGCAATTGTTTTTTCAGTCACCTGGTTTTTAAAATAGCAAAAGGTCTGGCAAGATTGTTTATTGATTCATTTGATTTTGTTTTTAACTTCAACTGACAATTTTTCCAGCGGTAAAATTCCTGTTTTGGTCCAGTACAATATTAGTGATATTAATACTTTATACTGTATGTCAGTGATGCCAGTGCAAAAAAGGCTCACTTTGATTCTTCCAGACAGTTCATTCACGCACTAAATCATTTGCAGAAGTTTTCTCACACCAGTTGGGTATTTTATAACACAGAGACCGCCGGATGAGGGGGATATTTAACCATAATCCTCAGCAGATACAACAAATACTGCAAATGTTTTCTCTTGTGTTTCAAAGACTCAGATTTTCACAATTCTGTGCTGAATGTAAAGTTGATTTATATCCATTTACTTAAAAAAAAGAGTTTCAAATAAGGCACACTTTTGTGGTATAGGTCCAAACTCCTGAGCCCCAATACTGATGAAAAGCAAAAACTCAATGTTTGTAATTGGAGCCCAATTTACTTCTTTAAACTGAAATATTAATTGAAAACAAATGTACAGTATAATTTTAATTTACCTTGTAGTTTGCCTCTGAGTGAAACTTCCAATATCCACAAACAATTGCAGTGTGGGCTAAGAACTGGCATTTTCCAAACTCAAGGTCATACCTAGTCTGGGCTTTCATCACCTTGTATCATGATGCATATCTTTATGGCACTTTACCAGAGCCAGATGGTGGTCCACCACAGGGCATAGCATCGCCCAGATCTTTAGATTCACACTTCAGTATCAGAAATACCCATAAATATGCACCACATCCGGTCATGATCTCTCATGGATAGTGGTTTTTATTCTGTGATTTTATTAAATCAAAACAATCTAAATTCTTGCATTTATAATCTTATGTTGGGCTTGCATGTGACCACCCATTAAGCCAGACCATTTGGGTCCTTCTGGAATGTACCCATGTTACAGTTTGGTGTAGGCCTACTGTAGAGGATGAGGATATGTCAGGAGAAAATGTAAGGCATGCTGCAAAGATAGGAAGCCTTTCATACTGTGCCTCTTTGCCCCAGCAATGAACCCTTTTCTGTCTGTACCAGGTTCACATTTCTAACTCTGATATCAGACCTCCAGATGTAAGAGGCACAAGCCACTGGGTAGGAACAATTTAACTGTCTGTTCCTGTCAGTAAATGAAAAATAATCAAATTGATAAGAAAGTTATTTCATTTTCTATCGGTTTACTGATGTGTGAACGTGTCAATGTATTCCGCGCTGGCACGCGCATCTCCGTCTCTCGTGCATTTATTGGCGCGAGGCTGGCCTTTGGCAAGCCAAGCAGCCAAAGCAAACGAAAAATAATCAAACGGATATCATACGGTCACAGCGGGTAGCAATAGCCTCGTTATTATTACGATAGCAGCCAGGAGGCATGCAGTCAGCTGATCAGTTATTTATTACGCATTTCGTGCCAGGATGGGCTGCAGACCCGCTCCCTCTTAAGCGATATAATTGGCATCACGCTGCGTTAATGACCGGACAGATGCGACTGGTTAGGCACCCGTGCATCTCTCTCCTTCTGTGCTGAAATGCTGAAGAGCTCCTACTGGCCAGCAGCAGAAATAAATAGAAGGGCCCTGTTATGCATTACATTTACACATTCCTATCACATGTGGCCCTGGACCACAAAATCAGTCTTAAGTAACACGAGTAGCCTATAGCAATAGCCAGATGCATTGTATGGGTCAAAATTATACATTTTTCTTGTGTGTCAATAATCATTAGGCTAATTAAAGGTCATGTTCCATGGAGATATTTTGTAAATTCCCTAAATATATCAAAACTTCATTTCCGATTAGTACATAGCTAAGAACTTCATTTGGACAACTTTAGGTGACCACAGATTCCAGATTTTTAAATAGTTGTATCTCAGACGCATTTTGTCATACACTAACAAACAATAATGGAAATATATTTAGCTTTCAGATGATATATAAATCTTAATAATAATAATAAAAAAATTACCCTTATGACTGGTTTTGGTCCAAGGTAACATATTGGCTAAGTAAAGCTAATAAAAATCACAAACTTTACATGTAAATGTTAAAAATAAAAAAATAAATCAAAAAAGCTTTAGACAAGTTTTGGCACTTCTGGAGACCATGGCTATAGAAAATCCTCATTACCTTCTGACCTCAAAGCCTCTCACAGAAGGAACAAGGTGAAGGGGCACCTAAAGGCCAGAGTCTGGATTTTGGGCCTGGATGACAGGGGGCATAGTTCCCAAAAGCAGTGCATTCTGGCCCAGGTGACCGTTCTGAAGCAGCACATATAGGGCTGTGCTATATTAAACAGTGGGTGTGCGAGTGGGTGGAACAGGGTGTTTCTGGCAGTGTTCACACTGTCTCTCTCACACCCAGTGAGGGTGTTACAAAGATCTTAGCCTACTTATATTACATTATTAGCATATGACAATGCTGGAAACTATATTTTTATTGTATTTTTATATTGTGCAAATAAATGCATACTAGCCTAGATGTGGATATTTCAACACAGTTCAGTTCAAATTTGAATTTATTGCAAGTACAAAACAACATGAAGTTACTTTTCTGAAGTTGAACGCAGTTTAATTAAAATTCAAATATTGGGGTCAGATTCTCTTCCCATAAAGAGTCAGTCCGACTGTATTTAGCTGCAATGGAGAAAAATACATTATGTTAAGACACATACATGTTTCCATCATGTTGTTCCAAATCTGTATGAATTTATATTTTGAGAAATGCTGGTGTTGGCTACCATTGACTTATATTTTATGGACAAAAAGAACAATAAGTATCTTTGTGCAGAAGAAATAACAGTAGTTGTTGTTAAATACCAATAAATTACAATTTTTATTAGATTAATGCTTTAAAAATGGCTGTGTCAAAAGTGTAACAGGATCATTCAGTTTTTTTTACCCTTTTTGGTGATTTGGCGCACCAACAGAAAAATGACTCCTCCAAACAGAAGTAGACCAGCTGAAGAAGCAGCTCCCACAGCTGCATACATCAGCATGCCGGCACTCAATGACATCTTCTTTACTAAACCACATAACAGATGTTGGTACAATATTTTGGTAGCCTTCCATTTTAAGTGCAATTAAAATTCAATATGTGCAATCTTAAAGTGCAGTATTTTACCACTGAATTGATGTACAAATAACGACGGGTTAGAAACAGTTGGCCTTACAAACACAACTGGGTGGAGAGTTTGTCCAGTACCCACTGGAGGTGCAGCTGAGCTGACTGGTTCCACTGAGCTCCTGGCTCTCGGCACACTGAAACATACACTGAGATCCAAAGCTGAAGTTTCCATGTGGGTGAGAGCAGTTCATTGAGGGTGGAGGTCCCAGCTCAGGAACATCAAACAGTGAAAGGGGCTCACAGCGAACAGCTGACATTTCAATGAGAAACGTAAGGAAAGGGCTTAGTGTTTTTTTAATGTTCCATGATTCTTAATATGATCAGGTCTGACCAAGGTCTATCAGTGTATAAATAAAAGGTGAAGCCCAGCTTCAGTTCCTAGAACATTCTGAGAACATTAGTTATAAAAAAATAGAACCTAAAGAGAATATATTTTGAATTGGTTCCCCAAATAATTAAGAATAGAATAATTAACAAAGAAATAAGTACCAGCACAAAAGGGGATCTCCTGACTCCAGTTCCCAGAAGCAGAGCACTCAATGACGGGCTCTCCTGTAATCTCAAAGCCAGTGTCACATCCCAGAAAGCATTGTGACCCATAGCTAAACAG
>JAUMHE010000075.1:13557723-13579154 GCA_032359235.1 Enteromius mattozi
TTTTTAATATTTGTATAATAGCATCTTTTTTGTGACTGAAGGCCAGCATTACTCTGATGTCTCTGGAATTGTTTTTTTCCCTAGTAGCTATTTAATCATTGAATAGCCATTCAACATTACAAAGCTGTCTCATAAAACCATTAAACAAAACAATCTTCACTATAATACCAATACTGATTTCTTTACAGAATTGTCCTCCCTCCCAAAAGATTTTTTTAATCATTGATTATAGTCTTCAACATTACAGTATACTGTAATTGAGAGCTATTAATTTTAACATTTAGACTTAAAAAAAAAGGAATTTCTAATTTAAGTGAACTTAAAACAATCTTCAAATAACCCATTATAATAAATGTCATGTTTACTTGTGCACTTCTGCAGAAATATACAGAAATTGAAGTTAACAAACACATTCTAAATTAAATATATATGAATCCATAAATCTATCCCCTTTTTTTCTTTGTCCTTTGATTAATAAACATCACAGCAGCTGGTTATTTGAGGTTATTTTGGCTGTTATTTCTTTAATAGCTGCCGCTGCTGAATGCAGTTCTGACACAAATCTTTTTTACTCTCAACTCTTTTTACCTTTTCTGACCCACTTCAGGTCAAGCGTGTTAGATGAGTGAGAAAGCGCTGGGCTGCTCCAGAACATTTCAAAGACATGTTCTTAAATATGGCTCATATAAAATATATTACATGCTTGCAGTTTCAAGGCAGCTTTAATCGTCTTTTTGGAAGCTTCATGACTTAACTGACCATGACGTTGCATGCACGTAGCTTATTTCGCGCTTTGAAATGAAAGGATACAGCCTACAGCGTGCTCTGGTAATGGCTCTCGTGTCTGAAATGTCTCCCATTTGATCTGGTAGTAAAGACGTTCTGCAACTGAATAAAGACACTTCTTGTCAAGAGAAAAAGTGACTGAAGCAGCAGTTGTGAGTGGGGTGACCAATCCTCAAACTGCCACATTACACGCTAACTAAAGTTCAAAAGGTTAAATCCCAATCTGTGACCTACTTTCACTGGGAGTGCAGTGTGCTTCTCACTTCTGAATAGCTGTGATATTTGAGTGATTCTCTCATGTTGCGGTGTCATGTCTGGTGTGGACAGCCAAATTGATTGTCACTGGAGTCTTGTCGTGTCACGTCTGTTAGGACAAGGTTACAGTTGCCAGCCAGAAGCCACCAAGAAGCTCCTCTGTCAGAGTTAATGAAAAGTGAAACAAAAATCTGTCACAGAGTGATTGGATTTATTCACACACGTTAAAAATATTTATTAAAAGCTTATTTTTTCACATTTTTATTTACAGCATTATCATAAAATGGCTTTAATATGAACTTATTTGGAGAAAACTGGTATTTCAATGTAAAATCAGACATAGAGCACCCCCATATAGCCAAAACGGCAGGATCCTCATTTCGTAATGTTGGGGATAAACAGTTAAAACCCAAAGGCCGCTTTGCTTACATCTTGTGTGTCAGACACTTCTTCTTCACACGTTTGGTCCAGTCTTGCTATAGAAATTACTCTCTTCTATCTATATTGACTAATATAGATGGCATGACTGCTTAAATCAATCATAAGATAATGAGAGAATTAATATCAATATTAATATGAAGGATATGGCAGCACTCCATCCACTCCTTCAGTAACACCTCAGTGGACATATGACTGTGAAATTAGTAGTCGAATCAGGCTCTTCCTATTAAAAGATTGACTCTTCGACTATTCTAGGTCACCCCTAATGCTTACCAAGACTGTATTTACTTAAAAATACAGTTAATATTGTAATTAATTTATTACAATATTAATATAAAATCATACTGTCACTTTTGATCAGTTTAATAAATCCTTGCTGGAAAGAAAAATGATAAGAATTTCTAGAATACTATACAGCATCATGTCATTTATCTGACTATTGTTTACGACTGCATTCAGTGTGAAAATGGTGCATGCTAAAAATGTGATTTGTTTTCTGTAGGTGCAGTCTAGTATTTTTGTCTCAAGTATATAATACCAGCAAAATCTCTTTCTTTCCACAGATGGTCTGTGTTTGAGGCAGTGCTACAGAGTTTTCGGCGGTGTGTGTTGGAGCGTGCCGTGCCGGTGTGGTTGCCGGGAGTAATGCTGCGGGGGCAGGCTCAGGGTAGAGTCAGTCTGCACCAGCATGTGTGTGTGCATATGTGTGCTTGTGTGGCTGTTCTGCCTGCTCCGCACTTCGCTCCATTGGTCAGTGGTCTCTTTTATTGAAATTATTGAATTCAGTTTAAGTGTTATACTATAACAAATAGGGGTGTAACAGTACATGTATTGTGTACGCATGTGTACTGAACAAATCTGTAAAAAAAAATTCATGAAATTCACACAATAAATGTTTTGGTGCTCTTTGATGTGGCGAGACAGATTGCTGTATAGAAGCCTCATTTCTGACAGCAACACAGAGAGAGTAAGTGAGTAAATCTTAAAGTTAAATGACCGTTTTGGAGCAGATACCAATCCTGAGTATTGGATTGATGTGTCCCTAGTTTTGAAAAGCACTTTTGCTTGATATAAGTCTTGACATAATAGTATTATTATGCTATTTTTAGCATTGATTTGCAAATAAGAATGAAATCCTTTTCAACTGGCCAATTGACAAATAGGTGGTACTTAAAAGATTTTGTTTGAAAAAAAAAGGAAAAAACATCTTGTCCTCTGTTTCCTTCTTTCAGGAGCGGTCACTATTAGTCGCCGTATTGCAGGCAGACATGCAGACGGCTGTCTTGGCCACAGATGTCTGGTGCTTCCTGGCACGGTAAATGTAGATACACACCCATGAGTGTAGACCATCAGACTTGCATGACTACTACTTTCCAGAGCTGTCACAAAGCATGAGCAATTGGGGACATTCCTCTCTTTCATCTTTTTAGAAGTATATATTGTCATTGAGGTTTAGGAGTAATACTTTCTAGATCCTCTAAATAATATTTATAACCATATTCCACTTTTCAAAAAGTGACTGATTTGTATTTTGTCTATACAAATTGGAAAACATCTGTTGCTCTAAAGAACGCAAGAAAAAAAACATGTTTATACACAATTTCAGAGTTGTATTATTTCTGTCTCTCTCTCAGATATGGCACGGCCGAGTTGTGTTTTCAACATGTTCTCCTTATTGCTCATCTGGTGAGTGGAGAGTGCTGGGAATGTGACCTTTTTTGTGTTCTTGGGGTTTTCTGGAAAGCTGTCTGGAATGAGAGACCACAGGGGACTCTTTCTCTCTCTTACGCCCTGACTGAGCTGACAATTGGTGTCAAAATGAGCATGGGGAAGAACACACCTGTCTATCACAACAGTCTTGTGCTGTTTTTTATGTGTGCTTGGTATTCCTGTAAATCTTGTTAACTGATAATTAAGTGTTCATGAACAGCTTATTCTATGGGTTCTATATACAGTATGTTTATGGATAAACACACATAAATACACAAAGTTCTTATATGCATACCAGGTCTGCATTTAATTGATCAGAATTACAGTAAAAACAATCATGTTAACTTTTTTTTTTTTTTTTTTTTTTAACTATACACAAAAATTCAAAAGTTGGTAAGATTTTTTTTTTTTTAAGTCTTGTTTCCCGTGGCTGCATTTGTTTAATCAAAAATGCAGTAAAACATTAATGCTGAACAATGCTGATTTTTAAAAAATACATATTTCAGAGTGTAATTTGCAGGATTCTTTCATGAATAGAAAATTCAAAAGAACAGCATTTATTTGAAATATACATTTTTGGATTGTTAAACAATGTTTTACTGTCTTTTTATTAATTTAATGTGTTCTTGTTGAAGAAAAGTATTAATTTCTTTAACAAAGGTAGTCTATATACATTTTTTTGTTTGTGTGTGCGATTTTGACGACTAGAGAAAGTCCTTTGTCTTCATTTAAACATACATACTTCTGTTTTGCTTTTGTTCTGTATCTTTACAATTTAACTTTTCTGTTTCTAAATCTGTTTTAAAGATGACTAAATATTGTATTTTATTTTTGGAGTGTTTAGAATTTCTTTAACTTTTCTTGGTTTGAACATTGTGAAATTGCTAGAAAATCTAGGAAATCCACTTAATGCTTCTGTGTTGCTGTTGTGCTGTCTAGATAAGGTCATGTCCTGTTGAGGGTTATCAGCTGTTTCACTTGGCCCTTCTGCTTAGACGCCTGCTATTTCTCATGACACCAAAACATCAGGTTAGTTTCTTTTTCTTTAGTTCAGATAAAAAAATGAACATGACTTCCTCAGAACATTGTTGAGTTTGTAATATAGCTTATTTATGTTCCCACAGTTGATTTGCTTTTGTAGGTAGAAAAATGGTACATTTTTAAATGTGTTTCTTGTGACAGGTGGAGTTTGTGGAGCGCTTCCCTCCTGCTCAGGAGGAGAACCTGTGTGTGTGGCGCCACACTCTGTTGAGGTGTCTGTGCGAAGAGGCACGTGTGCACGTGGAGCAGGAGGTGCTTGCTGGGGCTTCTGTTGTGCTGCAGGAATGGCAGAAAAACGGCTTCAGGATGGGAGATATACCAAAACTTGTGAGAGAAATAAAGTGGTGGTGACGCTGCTGAATACGTCAACTTTATATTTAAAAGGATGTTTGCCATTGTTTTGAAATACACGAGACCTTGACTTTGAAAACATCAAAAAGGATATTATAAAAACAACTTAGTCTAAAAATAAACTCAGCCTTACCCTGAACAAATTCTGGTAAGGGTTGTTGTAGATTCACATTTTTGATTAAGGACACAAAACAAAACCCAGCACTTATACAGTTTGACCATGGCAAACTTTGGGATTTTTATCGTTTTATAAACACTTAAGATTTAATTGTGTTGTAGACTGACACATCCACAGTGTGTAAACTTTGACATCCTGCCCTTTAAAAAACTGACTGGATTTTAAGATAAATTTCTTGCCCAGACTTGGTTTTAACTTTGTTTTTCCACAGAACCAGGTACTAGGCTGTGTACTGATACTGATTGGAGGAAGCAACTTGCAGGCTGAATGTGAGAGATCTTTCGTGAAGATCATCTCTCAGCTGTGGAGTCGCATGAGTAGCAACCAGGTGATCAGATTTTATATACAGAACAAATTTGGGGGTCAGTATGATTATTGTCTCTGAATTAAATTGAAGTGGACATCAGATGCAAAATGTACTTTTATGTGTTGTTTGAATATAAATGTGTGCTGGCTAGGGATACACCGATACCACTTTTTTCAGTTCTCGTCTGATATCGATGCTTTTATTTTTGGTACTTGCCAATACCGAGTACAGATACCAAAAGTTTATTGCATTTGTATATTTTGTAAATATTTGGTACAGTAACCAAACTTCATTTGTCAGTTCGTCTGTCTGTCTGTCTATCTTTCTTGGAGTTTTACTTCAAACCTTTAAGCAGTAGCACATAAACGTGTGACATGTTAAAGTAAAGAATCACATTCAGTTGTAAGCAGGTTAATGTATATATATTTTTCCACTGTTCATCTACTTTTAGGTTCAGGTTCATCCTCCTCTTCAGTACACTGTAAAGTTACTCCTGTCAATATCAGCTGTACTGATCAAAAGTATAGAGCCACATGTCATTGTTCAGGTGATATTTTAACACTGTTTTCTTTACTGGGCCTTCATAGTTTCATAATTATATTTCTTTTAAAGCTTTTTAGATCTTATGTCATTTTTGATGCAAGTTTTTTTTTTTTGAACAGGCTGTTTCCTTTTTGAGTGGGTTAACTATCCAGAAATGCCCTGATGACCTTCTTTTAGCTGCGTTAGAGTTCCTTGCTTCCATGGGAAGACTGTTTATTATTCCCAATGTTCAGGTAGAAGTGGAATATTTCAAAAAAAAAAAATAGACCGGGAAATTAAGTCTTTCAATGGTCATTTCATTGTATCTCCATATGTATATGTATGTGTGTGACTGCAGTGCCAAGTTTTGCCCAGAATCAGTGGTCTGTTTAATGGTCTTCTGACTCATCCATCCTGGCTGATCCTCCATCATGTCCTGGAGGCCTTTGGCCTCTTTGCAGAGGTCGGAATTTCCTCATTGTATAACCGTGTAATTTTTAATGATTTTTTTTAATTAAAAAACGACAATATCCTCAATTGTTAAACTCGTATTTGAGTAAATTAGAAGTGAATGTAGAAGTTCTTGAAAGATAATAGAAAAAACTGACTCCAACTACAAACAATTCTAAATATAAAGAGTGCATTTACTTCAAGTGTAGGTAAATCCTGTTATGTAAGTATTGTGTAAGTGATAACTTTCTCTCTCAAGAACGTGAGTTTTTAAAATACTTATTTGTTAAAAAATGCTTCTGAAATCACATCCCTCTTTGTCACTGTTTTTAATCAACAGTTTTGTAATGTACCTCAAAATGTCTCTTTTGTAACTTTAAGATAACCAACCATGAGGAAGTGATTTCTCAGACATTGACATCAGAGGAGATCAAAACTAAAGTGTTAAACTTCCTCAGTGAGGTATGAAATGAGAGATACATACACTTAAATGTAAAAAAAAAAAAAGGAAAGTGTAATTGGCTTATTTCAGTCCTCATTATACAATTTAATCTAATGTATCACTTTCTACAGACCATCATACATCAGGAGTCTGAGGAAGATAAACTGGAACGTCTGAAGGAGTGGAGGAGTATAATAGAGAAACACTGTGAGCAAAGAGAGCGTGAGACCAGCTCACCTGAACGCACAACACTTTCTGAGGAGGTGAGTGAGAGGATGGTGTAATTTATATTGTCTGACATAACCTACTGTATAAAACAATTTTTTTTACTAATTCTGCAATTCTTTATGTGTTCAGCCATGTCCGAAGAGGGCAAGACAGGAGATGAAAGTAGAAGAGGAGTATGAGCGATACCTCCAGACAGCAGAAAGTGCCTTGAAAGCCCTGCAGGCAATAGTGAAGCCAGGCCACAACCCGTCCCCTCCACAGTGGGTCAGGACCAGACTTGAGGTCTTACAGACACTGATAACTCAAATTAACATCACTACAACAGAGCAGCCCTGATTCAGCTAAAACACCTCTACTTATGGCTGCTTTAAACACAATGCTGTCTTTGTTCCATGTCACTACACTTACTAAAGTCAGCCAAGATATTTGTATGAAAGGTTGTTTTTTTTTGTTTTTTTTTTAAGATTATATGGAAATGGGTTCAATTTATTTTTAAAATAAGTAAATAAAATAAAAGACCATTAAAATGTTTTGTGGATTTCTTTAGTCAGTGGTTGATTGTGAGTGATTGACATTGAATACTAAAGATTAAAGTCATAATTTAAATTTAGTAATTACAGCTCAGATTTTTTTGGAGACCTTCAACTTAGTCTCATAATTATGGCAATTCCAATATTACTGGAACACACTAAATTTATGCCAACATCCTATTATGCAAATTAATAAGTTGCATTTAATTTTTGTTGTGCATGAAAATTAAAGTAGTGTGCAGATTTGGGTCTATCCATTGTTTGTGAAGGTAAAGGTACAATTCCTGCTGGACCTGGGATTCGAACCAGCAACCTTCAGGTTACAACGACTGCCCCACTGACTGCTCACAACATACATAAACATGAATTGTTCACAATAAAATGTATATATTGCATTTACTAAAAAGTTTGCGTGAAATGTCATCTCATACCAACTTTATAAAACTAAAAAAACAAACAAACAAACCAATTATATAAATACATTCCTATAAATAATATCAAACAACATTGCTGCCTTCAGATTTTGGATTGTGAACATTCACATTGCACCAATAGACATCAGCAATTACCAGCTTTCATCAGTTTGTTAGAAGATCATACCATACTGTCCAGACATTACTGAGCTGACAAACGCTGATTGAATGTTCAGTCTGTAAAAACAAACAGACCAATGGCGACAGACAGGGATAACACACAGTTCTGAAATCCATCAAACGTGTCTGTTGGCCTCAGTTAGTGTCTGTTGATGCTGTGTGACCTAGCCTTTACAGTAAGTAAAAAAAATTTTTTTACCAAATTTCTTTCACAATATTAAATAAAAAATTTACACAAAATCACAAACGAATCAAAGCAGGCCAAATACCATAAAACCATTTTATTTAGTCAGCAGCTGATAATACAAATAAATTATGTTGGGCTCTCACCCAATCTAATCAACACAAATTAGAGTCTATATATAGGTTGAGGCTGTCTGGCTTCTAAGGCTCACTGAACAGAAAATAAGCTGTATGGCACAAATTAAAACTGACATTAGAAGTGGATGTATTTCCAGATTATGTACCCCTCCTCATTGGAAAATGACTGAAGGATTCCTAATAGGATTTGGCATGTTTAGGTCCATCATGCCATCTTGAAGAAGCTCAACAAGACAAAACATTTTTCTGTAGCCTATCAATTTCTAATGGCGACAGTAGATTGATTATCTCATTGGACTGGGTGCGGGAATCTTAAAATACACACTACTCTCTTAAATCATAATGACTAAATTTGTATGTTGATCTTTAATGATAATATTGTAACAGTGTTCTTGTATCGGAATCTCTCATATGGCTTTCTGTAGAGGACCACGCTGATCACCAGGTGTTCTCATCTTCCCAGTTGAGGTCATCGCCCCATCCTTCTGCCTCCGTCTGCGGAGGCAAAACAAGTGATCATCTCATCCATTCATCATTATAAAGCCATGAAATGACTATGCTTGGTTGCATAGTTAAACTTACCTCAGTCAAGTCAGCTGCAGCAAACTTGGTACTGAGGCTCAGTTTATCTATTGATGGGTCTGATGTTGTGTGTCCTGTGATGAGTTCTCTGACCGAGCTCTCCACAGGGAGCAGAAGAGATGAGGAAGACAACTTTATATCTGGGACCATGTCTGCAAAGAAGTCTAGTTCTGGATCTGGCTCTGACTTCTTCTTCACTGCAATTGTGAACTCCTCCCCGAGACATCCAGCTTCAGAGCTTTTGATTGTGCTTTTTGGCTTGGGCTCTAATGCTAAACTTGTTTTGCTGGGTTTGATGGTGTCAGTTGCCTGGCTCCAGCCGGTGTCCCATGATGAGGCATGGTTATGATCTTGGACGCTTTTGACACTAGAGTTCAGTTTGAGTGCTTTAGAGTGCCTTGAAGATCCAGAGCTAGATTCAGATGGAGGTAACCCCTTGCTTTCTGTTGATGTCTTTGGTACAGAGACTGGCAAAGGAGTCGAGGGTGAGTGGTCTGAGGTCACTTCTGAGTCCTCAAAATCATCCCAGGGTTCCTCATTTTCATCCTCATTGTCAGCAGAGTTTCTCTGACCTGGGACATCTGCTGACCGAATGCTAATCTGGACTGACTTCGTCTTGTCCTTTTCTGCTTCCTCTGTGTCACTCCAGTTAGGCCAATCTTCATCAGATCTCACCGCTCCGTTAGTTTTCGTGTTGTCTGCAGCCTGTGTGCCCATTCTGTACCCATTCAATGGGAACGACATCTCACTGCTAAATACTAGAGAGATCACTTGATTCAAAAGGGTTGTACATTCAAACACCAAGTAGAGACAAACAAATGCAATTCAAGAAAACTCCAGCTTTTCTTTTCAAATTATTGCTTGATAATAAGTGGTTCAGAAAAGTATTGTGTTAAAAGAGTGGCTTTAAATATAAGTTGTGGCATACCTGCTCTCTCTGCTGTGGTGTGCTGGCCGGTGGGCTTTTCAGCTGCTTGGAAGGAGTTCATATTTTCTAAAAACACCTTTTTGTCCTCTGAGCCCTTAGGAAACAAATTCAGGACCTTTGGTGGTTGTGAGACATGGGGATGTGATGGCCCAACAATATGCACAGGTGATGCTGCAGAGGAATAGAGGTTTGGGATTGGTAAGATTTTTAGATGGATGGTTTTAATAGGTATTGCAAATATTATTACAATAGGTTGTAGTCATTGAGATTAATTTTAAATATTTGTTTTAATCTATGTTGGTATAGATTTACTTTCTCTAGGAACTGAATGCAGTACTAGAAAACAAATATATATCACTTGTATATACAATGACGCAGCAGCGCCCCCCAGTGGCCTCAAAACATAACATTTACATTGAATACAGGTTAATATACCAACTTAAAGGAATAGTTCACCCAAAAATGAAAAATCTGTCACCATTTACTCACCCTCAAGTAGTTCCAAATCTGTATGAATTTCTTTGTTCTGCCGGACACAAAGGAACATGTTTTGAAAAAGTTTGTAACCAGGCTGTTTTGGGTCACCACTGACTTCCAAAATACTATGGAAGTCAATGGATACCAAAAATAGCCTGGTTACAAACTTTCTTCAAAATTCATACAGATTTGGAACTACTTGAGGGTGAATAAATGATGATGGAATTTTAAATTTTTGGTGATTTTTTTCCTTTAAGCAACCTAAATGTTTTTTTTTGTTTTTTTTTGTTTTTAAATTTAAATTAATCTTAATTAAAATTAGTCAAAGTCAATCAAGCTAACTTATCAAGGTCATTAATTTGTTTAGTAAAATATGCAGAGAATTAGTAAACTCCCTCTCATTTTAAAAGTGCATTAACAGACGCTGTCTCACTCTCTGGGGTGACCTCTGTGGACTTAGTGAAGTTTGGTGTAGTCCGTTTAAAGACTTTGGTCCTCTCCCCACCAACAACCACTTGGGCTCCCAGCAACGGGACAAGCACAGCCAAACTCTGTAGTGTCATAGCGACGAGTGAGTCATTTGTGTCTCTCATTCCCAGCAAAACCTAAAAGATAAGGTGCGGAAAATAACTGAAACAATCCCACTATCAACTTAAAAACATCCTCACTACTAAGAATTCAAAAGAACACGTATTACTAAGCTGTTGATACGAACACAAACATTGTCACAGTACCTGAGGAAGAATTTGATTTTTCAGTTCTTCGTGAGGAAAGAACTCAGCATAGATATGAATGTGGGAGAGAAGCACGATCCTGACATGTTCCTCGTTCACCTTATAGAGCTTAAGGAGCTGGGGAACCACGTATCTCCGATACAAAGACAAAGACAGAAGACACTCCTCCCCAGCGCTCACACTCAAGTCTGGACATCAGAAAACAGTCAGTCAACATCATAACAGACTAATGCTACTAAACAAGTGTACAGTGAGCATCTCCAAAAGCTCTACTGACTAGTTCTACCTTGCTTGGGCCGTAAGAGGTGAGGAAGGAAGCTTTTGACAGCCATGGGCTCAGCAAACACCAAAGAATTGAGCAGTTTAGGAGCCAGACGTGTAGCAATTAACTCCTCTGGGAGGTTCTGAACTCGGTCCAAGAGAAACCTACAGAAAAGCACTAGTTATTTAAGCACGTCACACTTCTAGAGTAATAAAATCATGCTTTGAAAGGGAAACTTACTTAAAGAATTCATTCTTCTCCTCTTCATTTTTTAGGGTCAAACTCTTCAGAAAATTCATAATATCTAAGAAGTCATTTCTGTAAGAATTAAAAAGTTAAGTTATTATCTTAATAATCTTACTTCAACAGAGGAAAAATTAAAATGGATTTTAAAAATTAACAAAAGATTTTAAAAGCCAACCTGAAGAACTTGTGAGTCAGTAAACTGCTGAGAGATGGGCGAGACACGGGGTCAGGGGTCAAAAGGCTGGCCTGCAGCATGTTCTTTAGACTCTCCAACAAATCATCTGAGACTGAGACAGAAAGTTTGGGTGGAGGAGCACATGCAGGTTACAAAGATGGGGAGCGAACATGGAAAAATAAATAAAAACATGGAAGAAACGGGGCATGGAAAAACATACCACAATTTAGTGAGTGAGACTAAAAGAAAAAAACAGATAGTACAAAAACAACAGAGCATATGTTTTCAGTGAGGCCCTGTTCCAAAAAGCAACAAACATAAAAGCCAAAAAATTGCATCACCATTACAGTGCTCATGTGGATCATTTTGTTCTTTAAAGACATCATAACCTGCCATGAATGGAAAACTTTTAGCTAGCATTTAAATCGTTTTGCACGCAGTTGTCAGTCCATTAACAATTATGTCACAATGTCTATGCAGCAAGGGCTTAGCAACTGCCACAACAGGATGAATCCTAGACACACTCAGCCTGCTTTACATGCGTCTGTTGAATTAAGAGTGTTACTAACCATGTTCCGTCAGAAGTGGAAGAAGGGCCTCCATCATCACCCCGAATGAAAAAGCGTCTCGGGAGTGGGCATGCTTGTCGGGAAGAGTTTTGAATCCTTCAAGCTAAAAAAACAAAACAAACAAAAAAAACCTTTATTATATTGCTGACACATAATGATCAGGGATGCAGTCAGCCTTTCATTTTGTCCCAGGCAACAAATCTGAATATAATTAGCTATATATACACACCATTCAAATCATGTTTGGGGTTGGGAGTTTTTGAAAGAAGTCTCTTATGTTCACCAAGGCTGCATTTATTTGATTAAAAAAATACAGTAAAAGCAGTAATACTGTGAAATGTTATTACATTTACTTATTATATTTAATGGCGCATACATGACATTTATCAATGTTTTTGCCATTACAAAACAGCTATGCTGCTCTGTTGTAAATTTGTTTTCTCATGATTCATTGATAAATAGAATGTCTAAAAGATTTGCATTTATGTGAAACAGAAATCTTTGTATCATTATAAATCTTTAATATCTTTACAGTCAAGGCATCCTTTCTGAGTCAAAGTCTCTATTTCTTACCAAAAAAAAAAAAGGAAATACAAATATGGCCCCTACCTTCTCCTCAGGAGGAATGGCACCGTTTTCCCTTACATTCTGGATACTTCTGAGAAACTGGAGAGGAAGTCGCTCATTAATATTACTTAACTTTCTATATATTTGTTATTAAAGGCACTTAACCAATTGTAACAGAACCATGCCATTAAAAATGTAATTTCCCTTAATCTTTTGAAACATTAAGGTGAAAAAAATATTTGCATCCCTTTAAAGTATGTGTAAAGGCATAACTACAGTTATGGATGTCACCTCTGGTGTTGCCTCTGAAAACTTGCAGACAGTTTCCATCCCCCCAAGTTTCCAATGGCCATCTTCACTGACAAACACTGAGGATATACACACATTGTTGTGACTTGATTTGCCCTAAGAGACAAAAGAAAAAGAAATTTAGCTGAAGTGTCTAAATGTACAAAAAAAAAAAAAAGTAAAACAATAATTAAATGCGTTTTACCCTATCGTGTAGAAAGACTAGTGCTTGCAGCAGGTCATAGAGGCCTGCGCAGATCTCCTCTGGAGTAAGATTGTCTAGCAGCCGTTTTAATGGTTGAACTGGTTCTGTCACTAAATGTATACCTCCATCCTGCACTGAGCATGACAGGAAGCGAAGAAGACATGGGTGCCTTAATGTCTTCAAGTGCTGTAAAGGAAAATTTTACTCAGGTAAATTTATAAGGCAAATAGTTTAGAGATTTATGTGTGTTTTTATATACAGTTTGTATTAAGTGGCTTACTATGATATGCATATAGAGAATTATGAGTAGGTGTGTCAAAACCTTTTAGAGGCAATGTATGTCACTGGTGGAGTTACATATCAACTGTTTACCTTGGCAGCTTTATTGACTTTATCTTCATTGTCTTGCTTATGCACAAAGACGGAGGCAGGCTTGCCATCCCGGAGGAGGGCAGAGTACATGGTAAGACCAGACGGCAGTGTCAGCAACGGCTCTTCCAGCACACAGCTTGGCAGGGCACTGCTCTCAGCACCCATCCTTACACTGAGGTGGTATGGTCTTCCTATCACACTGTCAGTGGAAAAACATACCGAGTGAGTGTCTGTACTACAAAAAAACACACCCACATCTTGAATATCTCCTTGATATGTATGCTGATGACCATGTCAACGTGTCATGCCAATATCCATCAAGGTAAAACAATAACCTTTCACTTTTGAAATGAGGTAGCTGAGTATTCATTGACATGCAACATTTCAAAAACCAGCTGAACGACTGGCATATGGTTGTAATCACATGCAAGGTTTCCAATCCATTGATTTTATCCTCGACAGATAAGTTACTGTTTGTACTGTCTCAACACTTGAAGGATCACACTGGACAAGCGCTCGTCGTCTCATACATTAGACTGATTTGCTTCGCTTGTTAATTGTAACTCGGCATTCGGGAGAAAGGTGTATTTTGTGTTTTGATCTATTACTTATACAGGACAGCTGTACAGCGAGCAGACTACCTGTATGGCGGTGTCACCTCGCAGGAAGCGAATTGCCTAAGAAAACCAGTTTTCCTTTCCAACAGACACCATTATTGCAAAAAACCTCAGCGTTTGCTTTCCGTTAACTTCGACCAAGTCTTTGCGCCGCAGACAAACAATTTAAATGCATTTTCTCTACAACAAATCAGTCGATTTGACAGACCGCACCGATTACTGCACGATCCACAACTTCCTGTTCGCAAAGGGTAAACACCGGCTCCTCCTGTTATAGATTTGGACGAAACCATCTCGCTGCGCAGGGGTGAGTCTGTCTCTTAATAACGAAAAGGGAAAACATATTTTACGACTGCATTTTTAACTCAGCATTTTACGCTACGTATTGCGTTTTAAAAAGGGTTTATTCCACGCGCTTGTATATGAAGGTGTTTACAGTGCACAGTATAAATTTAGTCGAGTCTTATTCACCGAAATACTGTCAATGGTTTTCCTCTTCGGTGGTGTGAGACAACGCAGGTTGACCAAACTGAGCAAAAGCAATTTTATTGCTGAATAATGTTTATTGCTGAACTACTTATAAACGTATTTTAGTAGTAGTAATGATTATAATTATTAATAATGTTAATTATTATTAATGTTAAAACTGGTACGTAAGGGGAAAAATAGTAGTGCAATGTAAACGACACTATCATTTTATATAACAAAAAATATAGATATCTAAATGTTCATTAACAACGGCACATAAATAAATTATCACAAACTAATATTTAATAGTAGGCTAGCTATCAGTTAAATGTTTAAATGTATTCATTCTGCCATTTCAAGAATTTTGTTAGATTTGTTTTATATTTATTGCTAGAAAAACAAATGACATAAATCAGGAGCTGCGGACACTAATGACTTTCCTGAGGTAAATAAAATGCTGCGTGACATTTTGTTTAAAGCTGTTTTATTGACGTCCACTGTTACACCCCTAGCGTTGACAAGCAACATGTCTCTGAAAGAGACATAAATAAATGAACTGTGTGTGTGTGTGTGTGAAAAACAACAATCCTATTAGGGAGGAAATGTTCAAAAACCACAAAGGGGGCCTCTAAGTAGAAGAAACAAAAAGACAGAGTGGCAGGTGATGTGCTGGAAATAACCACATCATATAAACAATAAGGTTATCCAACTGTAACCTATGAAATGTTCCTTTTACTCAAATTAAGTCTAGTTTTAATATTGTGATCTGAGGATCATTGACATGTTTTCATATTAAACATTTGAACAAACGTGTCTTATGTGTTAATAGTTATGAAACTTGCATGGATCTTTTAGCTTGCACAGTTTTTTATTTGTTTACAGAAGAGGATGTTTTAGGAAGGGGCAATACTCTTTATTCAGAGGCGCAGTAGTGGCGGTTGTGCTTGTTGATCAACAAGTGCTTAAATTTTGGATTGTTCCTGTAGCGTGCAAGCAGCAACTCCTTTTCTTTTTGCTCCTTCTCCTTCTGTATTTTCTTTTCCTCCTTTTTCTTGGCCTTCTTTTCTTTTCTCTTTGGCTCTTCATGGACATTCACGTCTGGGTTTCGTTTTTGGGACCTTCAGGAGAGTTTACACAGAAAAGCTTCATCGTGTGCTTATCCAACTCCTCCTTTTGTGAGAGGCGTCATACAAATGCCCTTCAATGGCCTCTCCCATTTCCTCAGGGTTATCTTTCTCTTCCTCACATCCCTGGACCTCCACCACTTCATTCACCCACACTTCCTCCAGCACCTCGCTGTCACTCTCTAGCCAAGCAAACATCTTTCTCGGTTTCATTTCAGCCTCCAGCAGTTGGGGGCTTTCGGACTTGAGTAAGCATGAGATGTGGAGGTGGCTCAAACAGGGAAGAAGTGGATGGCTGAGGCTCCACCAGGCTGGGAGGACACACTTAAGTTAAAGTCCGTCGCAGACCAGTAACTTCTTCAGGTTCAGGAGTCAGTTGTTTGGAAGAACTCACTTTGGAGGATCGGAGGGAAAATAGTTCATACGTATGTGGAGGAACTGCCAGCGGTTTGGGAAGATCCACTTGAAGAGGAGAACATGGCAGAGACATGTCCTCTGGTTCAGTATCTGGATTTTGAGGACACATGGGCAATTTTGTCACTGGCGGCAGGGGCCTACGTGAGCAGCTGGTAAAGGAAGATCTTCAGAGACACTTGGAAGCACTGGAAGTTCTCCTTCTATTGGCTTCAAGAAAGAAGATCTCACTAAAGGATTGCCTAGAGTTTGCTGAGGTTTAACCTCCACAAGAAATGGAGTTGGCTCAGTTGTTTTTGGTTCATTCAGTTTTCTATTCTTCTTTTTCTTTTTTCCAGCCTCTCTATACTCGTTTCCACCCTCCATCAAATTTTCCAGACTCTTCGTTTCTCTGAATTTGGCAGACTCTCTTTTTTTATGCAGCATATGTTCTCTATCCTTTATCTTTTCAGGCTTGTCTTTATGGCTTCCCCCCCTCATTCATCACTCTCTCCTTCTTCACCGTTCTCTTCACCTGTCTTTCCATACTGTAAAATCAATGAATAAAGATGAATAAAGATTATTGTAGTACATTATACAAGAGAATGCTATGTCAGTCTTTCTATTTTCAGCATTTAATTCAATGTGTTGATGTTTCTTTGTGATTAACTGTGAAATTTACTAGTAAAAACGTGTTCTTTTGGTACTTCTCAGGTAAGTTACCTGGCGGAGTCTCTTTTCACGCTTCCTGTTTTTGGCAGTGAAGTCAAAGGCCTCACTCTCACCTGCCTTCATCAACGATGCCCTGGAACTTCCATTAAATTAAACATTTCAGCATTTCACAATTTTTAGCAGCCATTACTGCTGACATGTATTTATAAAAAAAAATATTGTTATTGATAATGTTAATTTATTATTATTCTTTCTTCTTTTTTTGCATTTGCTGTAGTTTTAGTGCCTGGAGTAGATGAAATGTACCATGATGTGTTTTGTTAAAAATGGTTATGAGACCAACATTAAATTAATCAGTATCTTCGAAAAAATCATTTGAGTGAATCAGACAGTTGCTTGTTTCATTCCATGTCTATTAATAAATTGATAAAGTCTTCACTCTTAGAAAAAAGGTTCAAAAGTTACACAAAAGCTTTTGGGTACTTAATATTTATGACTCTTTAGGTACAACAGTGTACCTTTTGAAGAGGTACTGCCCAAGTGACAGCTTTTGTTGTGTATCGGAGAATATGTAAAGTTGACTCTGGTATTTGTTAGTATTTGTTGTTAAGCCATGACCTAACATGAAGGAAGAACGATATTACAGCTGTAACAACCCGAATTTCAGAAATGTTGGGACGTTTTTTAAGTTTGAATAAAATGAAAATGAAAATACTTTCAAATAACATAACCCCATTATTTATTCACAATTGAACATAGAGAACACAACAAATGTGTAAACAGAGCAAATTTACAGTTTTATCTCTTTTAAATGAGCTAATTTCAAATTTGATGCCTGCTACAGGTCTCAAAAAACTGGCACGAGAGCAACGAAGGGCTGTAAAAGCAAAAAAAAAAATTCAGTTGGGAGAACATCTAGTAACAAATTAAGGTAACTGATCATCACCATGATTCTGACTGACATTACCGACAGTGGTTTTTGGAAGTATTCCTGGGCCCATTTAGTAAAGACAATCCACCGTGCCATCTGCAGATGCCAACTAAAGCTCTATCATGCAGAAAGGAAGCCATATGTGAACATGGTCCAGAAGCATCGTTGTGTCCTGTAGACCAAGGCTCATTTAAAATGGACTGCTTCAAAGTGGAAAAGTGTTCTATGTTCAGACAAGTCCAAATTTGACATTATTGTTGGAAATCACAGACGCTTTTCCAGAATTCGGGTTGCACACAAAAACTTTTGGGTATTAACATGTATGGACTCTTTAGGTTCAAATGTGTACTTTTTGAAGAGGTACTCCCCCAGTGACAGCTTTTGTACCTTTTTTTCCTTATTGTTGTGTATCGGAAAATATATAAAGATGACTATCATGAAATAACGTATCATGAAAGAAGAGTAACATTAACTAATCAATTAGTTATAATTATTTCTCATCATAATTATGATTTTAATTATGAAAATTATACATTTTGCCCTGTTGAAAAAAACGCATGCTGGTTAGGTATGTTTTAAAGCTGGGATGCTTCAGACTAGCTTAGGACCAGCGCATCACCAGCATAAACCAGCAACTCAAACCAGTATCCCAGCTTCAAAGCATATGCCGTTTTGTTTGGTTGTTGTTTTTTCAACAGGGTGGAGTTTTAATTTTTTAGCTCTCATTACCACAACTTTGTTTAGAAAATTTGAATTTCTTTACTTTCACATATAGTTTTTACGGATCATAGAACTTATTAAACTTAAAATATTTTGTGAAATGCTCTGCTCTATAGACTTATAGAGAGGAGTTAAAAATGGAGGGTATTTTTTTTAGCATGTACGTTTGGATATAAAGTGTATATATGTTTTTTTAACAGCAGTAACTACGAAAACTGGATAGAAATCCGTCAGAAAAGCAGTAGATGCAAGGAGACCCCAAGTCGCGGTTGAGGAGGTAACAATTCGCGTTCTGGCAAAACATAAGTAACCTAGGCTATTACCATTAATTAATGCTATATATTATATATGTTATACGCATTAGGCTATATATATCGCAGAATGCTTTGCTTAAAAGTATTTAAGATAAATTGGATGATATTGACAGACATTTCCTAAAAAGGTTTTTAACAGTGTGTTTTCATGTGTAATATGCATTTCCACACCTGGAAGTTGGAACATTTTATTTGAAATAGTCTGTGATGTCACCTAGCGAACTTTATAAATGTTCTCGATAGGCACACGCAGTCTGTTTGCCCATGTGAGTCACCGCACCCTTGCAAACGAGACGGTTACTAATTCAGCACTAACTGTATAATTGGACCGACAGGGGAACACCAACGCATTCTGTCTCTATATAAATGTGAAAATCACTGCAAGTGAAACTATTCCAACAGTGAACAACCGAGATGGCTACATATCTGTCCTTTCTGCTGCTGTTTGCATATTCCTCCACAGGCTCTTCAGATCCAAGTAAGTCAGCAGAATATTGCTCATTCTATACTGCCAGTCAAATGTATTGAATATATATATATATATATATATATATATATATAAGTTTGTATGTATAACAATTTCAAACCTTGACCAGTATCTATGCATGTATGTATGTATGTATGTATGTATGTATCATTCTGTAAATATAACAGTGAACGGTTTTACTCTAAAATATATACTGATTTGTTGATCGTAAATAATTGACTAATCCCTTGTTGTTTGTCTAAATGTGCATGTGTTTCTCAACATACTAAATTCTCAGTCAAAGTCTGTTCTCTGTAAAGTAAACACTGTTCTCTGTTCAGATAGCTGTAGCGGTCGTTGTGGAGAAGGCTATTACAGAGGAAGTTTGTGCCAGTGTGACTACGAGTGTTTGAGCTTAAATGAGTGCTGTACAGACTTTACACAGTTGTGTACTAAAAGTAAGGTTTCATATGAACACTCCTCTAGAGCTGTTTCTTTAATATTGCTGTAGCATTTAATGTGAATGTCATAAGTGCTGGTGTTGTCTATGTTCTTTGTAAGTCTGTAGAATGATTTTGGTGAGACTGCATTGCTATTATTTCTGATCACAGAGGACTCATGCAAGGGGCGCTGTGGGGAGCCTTTTAATAGAGGCAATCCATGTCACTGTGATATCGACTGTGTCTCCTACAAGCAGTGCTGCCCTGATTATGAGGACATGTGCTTGATGGAAGGTAATAATTAAAGAGTTTTCGTGTGTAGCAGATAAAGGAACTACAGCATACGAGTCAAATAATACCTGCATGTGTGATTGTAAACATGCAATAAACAACAGTGATTCGCAATAAACAAAACTAATTGTATGTTTTGATGTGACTAACATACACTAATTGCACGAATATATAAAAAGCATATCACACTTTGGGGTCAGTAAAATTGTTTTTGTTTTTGAAAGAAGTCTATGCTCTCCAGGGCTTCAACAATTTAGAAGTGTTTACTGTCACTTTTGATAAATTTAATGCTTCTTTACGGAATAAAAGTGTTAGTTTCTTTTTAAAAAAACCAACTCATACTGACCCCAAGCAATTGAATGGTAGTATTTATTATTTATTAATTCAAATAATTAATAACAGAAATGTGGAATTAGAGATGTATCCATCTATTTGCATGCATCTAATCTCGCCCTGATTTTACGCTTATGTCTCTGTGACTGTCACAGATACTGCCTTAAAGCCAAGAAACACCACAGCTCAAAGGATCGCTAACTTATGCCTAAACATAAAGAATAAAAAGTCTACAGGTATAATTACTGTAGCTTTGTATGAAATAACCAAATCAAAGTGTACTTATTTTTTGCTTCATTTCACTTGATTTTGTCACGACAGTACTCTTAAGTATAGTTGTGATGTATTATTTTATTTTATTTTTTGGTAGAAACCTCTAATGAGGAGATGACCAATGATGAAGGGACTGGTGGTGAGTCTCTCTCTTTGACTCTCTTCATCTTTTTTTTTCCTGTAGGGCACTTGTTGAAAAGAGAATCATAAACTAGGTTACTTTGACATTTGACAATGAAGATAGAAAAAGCGAATGACTATACAGCAGACAGCATTATATACTTTTGCCCATTTGGCAAAACATACCTCAGTTTTAGTCTATATGGGTTTGCAACCACAGGCAAAACCATTGTACCCAGTTGAATCACTTTGTTTTCTTATGCAGAGGCAGAAGAGTTGATGACCCCTGAAGATGAAATTGAGTTCCCACCTTCCGAGGGCCTTGGTGAGCAATAATAATCATAAGCTTTATTTGTCAAATATGCAAAACACCACAAAAAGCAACATTTGTTCACAAAGATATGTTGATTATTACAATATTAACATTTAACTTTTGTTTTGTTTAACTGATGTCCCAGCAGAGACAATTTTTCATGTGAATTGAGTAGTTTTGTCCTCTGCAGATGCAAGCAGCATGCTCCCTGCTGATGAGAACCCAACAGAAGGTCCATCAAGCGCAGCACCAACAGAGGGTCCGACTAGCTCAGAAATAACAGAATGGCCAATAAAAGATGGTTTTACTAGCACAGAACCAAGCGCAGCACCAACAGAGGGTCCTACTAGCTCAGAACCAACAGCACTTCCATCAAGCGCAGCACCAACAGAGGGT
>JAUMHE010000075.1:13579254-13611676 GCA_032359235.1 Enteromius mattozi
AACCAACAGCACTTCCATCAAGCGCAGCACCAACAGAGGGTCCTACTAGCACAGAACTAACAGAAGGTCCATCAAGCTCTGAACCCACAGAAGGTCCATCAAGCGCAGCACCAACAGAGGGTCCTACTAGCTCAGAACCAACAGAACTTCCATCAAGCTCTGAACCCACAGAAGGTCCATCAAGCGCAGCACCAACAGAGGGTCCATCAAGCGCAGCACCAACAGAGGGTCCTACTAGTGCAGAACTAACAGAAGGTCCATCAAGCGCAGCACCAACAGAGGGTCCTACTATCTCAGAACCAACAGATGGTCCATCAAGTGCAGCACAAACAGAAGGTCCTCCAAGTGCAGCACCAGCAGAAGGTCCTTCAAGCTTACTGCCAACAGAGAGCCCTAAAATGACTACCAGGGCACAGAGTGAAGACCCAAAGGATTTGTCATCTCTCAAGGATCCTACAGCTACCCCTGTCCCAAAAAAGACACCATCTGCTCCTGCTCCAATGAAACCAACAAAAAAACCCATTAAACCTAGCATAGACAACAACGACAAATCCAAACCAAAGGAACCTCTTAAGGATCCTATTGATCTTGTTCCAATAAAACCAGAGGAAAAACCTCTTAAACCTAGCTCAGACAAGAATGGCAAAACAGATAGCATTAAGAATTACCAAGCTGGTAAGAACTGTCATGCTTAATAATTACTGTATATTTATTGTTCATGCCTAATATTTAATGAGACCCTTCATGCTTCCTGACACAGTGCTGACACTCTAGCATGAACATCAACATTTTTTTTTTTTTTTTTTTAAAGAAAGTTCTGGATCATTTTAACATTTTTGTTCTTATTAAAAACATAGTTTTTCTTTTGCAGATGATTATGACACTAACCTCTGCAGTGGGCGTCCAGTCAGTGGTTTGACTACTCTCAGAAATGGTACCACTGTGGTGTTCAGAGGTCAGTACCAGATGCACACTCGCTTTACAGCAACACTTCATTTATTTTGGTTCAAGGTATTTGTTTTCCATTTTCAGATGTTAACTGAAGAAAAAAAAAAAATTTCATTAATCTGATTTTTTAAAGTGTAGGGAACTCTGGAACCAGATGTGATTTGTGAATAAAATACCACTTTCCTTTTTTTCACTATAGGACATTATTTTTGGACCCTGGACAGACAGAGAAATCCTGATCCTCCACAGTTAATTACAAATGTGTGGGGAATCCCATCTCCCATCGACACAGTTTACACCCGCTGCAACTGCCAGGGCAAAACCTACTTCTTCAAGGTTGGTACATAGTCATTAGGACAAAACACTTCAATTCACTATAGATTGACAATCACAGAAATTGATAACAGAAGTGGTGCTTGACAGCATCTGATATGTCCTGCTTGTGCGTATTTCACAGGGAAGGAACTACTGGAGGTTTGAGAATGGTATGATGGATCCTGGCTTTCCCAAACTCGTCAGCCAGGGCTTCGGACAGATCGGTCGTATCACAGCTGCTTTATCTATACCCGAGTATAGAAGCAGAAAAGAGTCTGTAATCTTCTTCAAAAGAGGTGAGAACTGAAAGAAAAATGTACATGTACATTCTGTAAGCATACTATGGATGCCAATTATATTAGGTGGGTGTCAGAGTCTGTCGCTCATAGACTTTCCTGTTTCTGACTATAAAATTGATTTCTGCAGGTGGAATGGCACAAAAGTACACATACCAGGTTACTCCAAACTGTGGGAAAAAGCCAAGAGTTCCTGTGTTTACAGTGAGGACGAGAACTAGACGACAAACTGGTAAACAATCACAAGTTTACAATAGAAAATAAGGCCATTTCAAACAATACAGCATTACATTTAAGAGATGAATCACATTTAAATGTCAAAATAATAAGAAATGAGATATAATTAATAATTAGATATAGAGCCAGGATTGGGATTGGGGCTCGTATGCGTGCGCCTGGTGGCCAGGTCTTACCCCACGGGGCCCGGTTGGGCCCAGCCCGAAGGAGCGACATGGGGCCATCCTCCCATTGGCCCACCACCTGCAGGAGGGACCGTAAGGGGCCGGTGCATTGTGGGTTGGGCGGCGGTCGAAGGCGGGGACCTCAACGACCCAATCCTTTGACACAGAATCTGGCTCTTGGAACATGGAATGTCACCTCGCTGGGGGTGAAGGAGCCTGAGTTAGTGCGGGAGGTTGAGAGGTACCGACTAGAGATACCGAACAAGCTCCTTGGTGGCAAGACACCGGGAGTGGATGAGATCCGCCCTGAGTACCTAAAGTCTCTGAATGCCGTGGGGCTGTCTTGGCTGACACGCCTCAACAGCATCGCGTGGAGGTTGGGGACAGTACCTTTGGACTGGCAGACCGGGGTGGTGGTCTCTCTTTTTAAGAAGGGGGATTGGAGGGTGTGTTCCAACTATAGGGGGATTACACTCCTCAGCCTGGGGTCTGTGGGTCTGGGGCCCTTTGCTAAGGGCTGTCCGGTCCCTGTACGACCAGAGCAGGAGCTTGGTTTGCTTTGCCGGCAGTAAGTCAGACTTGTTCCAAGTGCGGTTTGGACTCTGGCAGGGCTGCCCTTTGTCACCGGTCCTGTTCATTATTTTTACGGACAGGTTGGTGGGGAGTTCCTGCCTCAGGTGGAGGAGTTTAAGTTTCTTGGTTTTGTTCACGAGTGAGGGAAGGATGGAACGAGAGATCAACAGACGGATCGGTGCAGCTTCTGCAGTAATGAGGTTGATGTACCGGTCTATCGTGGTGAAGAAGGAGTTGAGCTGCAAGGCGAAGCTCTTGATTTACCGTTCGATTTATGTTCCTATTCTCACCTATGGTCATGACCGAAAGAATGAAATCCCGGATACAGGCGGCTGAAATGAGTTTCCTCCGTAGGGTGGCTGGGCGCTCCCTTAGAGATAGGGTGAGGAGTTCGGTCACTCGGGAGGAGCTCGGAGTAAATCCGCTGCTCCTCCACATCGAGAGAGGCCAACTGAGGTGGCTTGGGCATCTGTTCTGGATGCCTCCCGGACGCCTCCCTGGGGAGGTGTTCTGGACATGTTCCACCGGGAGGAGGCCCCAGGGAAGACCTAGGCACGCTGGAGGGACTATGTCTCTCGGCTGGCCTGGGAACGCCTCGGTGTTCCCCCGGAAGAGCTGGAGGTAGTGTCTGGGGAGAGTTAAGTCTGGGTGTCCCTGCTTAGACTGCTGCTCCTGTGACCTGGCCCCAGATAAGCGGAAGAAAATGAATGGATGGATGGATTAGATGTAGAGAGACGGGGAGGTTTATGTGTAGACAAGCATTTGTGCAAACATGCAGAAAATACCATATATAGTACTTCCTGGAACAGATGTTTCACCAAGGCCTCAAACAGCACACTTTGTTCCAGGTGAGGCCTAACAAACCAGATAAGTGACCTTAAACAGGTTAACCTAAACAGACCTCTGAGCATTTTAGTTCATTTTATTATTTCTTCTTTTGGCAGATGCAGCTCTGGGGCAAAAGATCAGTATCTCAAAGACCTGGAGAGGATTTCCAACCATGGTGACCTCAGCTGTGTCTGTTCCCTCGAGGGTGAAAGAGGGATACAAGTATTACGTATTCTCTCAAAGTGAGTGTTTTGTCATTCATTAAAGCTGCTGCTGGACTCTGTCCCAGCACTGTTTCAGGTTACAGCTAATGAGTTTTCAAACAAGGTGGAGTTTTAATGGATGGACACCCTGGCTAAACACTCAGTCAGTATTTTAGTATTATTTCTATCCTATTATAGCATTTAATATTTTGAATTTATGTATTTCCAAGTTTATATTTTTGTTTTAAAAAAAATTCTGTAAGTTGCCAAAGCAACATTTATAATGTTCTTAAATATTTAATCCAGTATTTACATAATTTAAATTAATTAAAACACTGCTCTCATTTCTGTCCCTTTTTTCTTCCCACAGACAAGTATTACAGCATGAAAATGGAAAGAGAAAAACCAGTGATCCTAAAATCTGCTACTGGTGCAAAGGAAAACTCAGCAACCAGCTTCTTTAAATGCCCAGAAACCCAGAGTCATTAATGTTTTCCCTCATGCCATACATGTGACCCTGGACCACATTATGTCACTGGGGTATGTGTGTATCAATAGCCGATAATAAAATTTATGGCTCAAAATTTTAAATTTTTCTTTTATGCCAAAAATTGTAGGATATTAAGTAAAGATCATGTTCCATGAAGATATTTTGTAAGTTTCCTACCATAAATATTTTAAAACTTCATTTTTGATTAGTAATACACATTGCTAAGGTCTTCATTTGGACAAATTTAAAGGCAATTTTCTCTATTGAGATTTTTTTTTGTAAAATATTGTCCTAAGCTAACAAACCACACATCAGTATAAATCTAAATGTCCAAATCTCAATTTCAAAAATTGTACATTATGACTGGTTTTGTGGTCAAGGGTCACATATTGTAGATTTATTTTTCTAGTGATGTACTTGTCATAGGTGCAGTGGAAAACAACCTTTCACAGTAAAGCTGCATCTTGAGACAGAATTAAGGACTTAAAAGATTTCTTTCAAAACTATTTTATTGTACAGATGTAAAATCATTCAAATAACATTGATGGATTGCTCAGAACATTAGACTAACAAACAAAACTTATAATACATAGCCTTAAAGCAGAACAAAGGTATAGCTGTGTTCTTTCGGAGCTATAACTGCTTCACCTGGCAAAACGTCCCCTCATACCCGTGACACCATCTACAGCAAGAAAGTCAAGAAAACTGTCAAATCCACTTGATCATGATTATAACTAAATATGAAAAAAAAAAGAGAAAATTGTACGTACTTACCTCTCTTTACAAAGCTCCTAGAACCACGACCCCCAGTCCACTGTCTCCCAGATCCTGTTCTAACTTTAGGAGGCTGAGAGCTGCTTGTGTCTGAAAAAGAGAAGACACAGAGTTTGTTAAACTGATGTGAAATAATAGAGGTTAGCGTAATTTTAGTGTTTATTTTTACCTGCAGAACTAGATGAAGGTTCCTGGCTTGTAGAAGGCAGACTGGCCTCGTCTGATGGCTGGGCTGGTTCGTCTGCCTCAGTCTGAGACACAGCCTCAAGTGAAGCTTCAGCACTGCAGAAATATTTATCAGACACAAGTCTTAATATACACACTTACTACACCTTCTGCTTCATTATGGAGTCTGTGATCTTTTAATGAAAGAAACTTCTTATGGTACAACAATAAAATTACATTGTGATGCAGGTAGATTTAAGGGCTCATGTTTACCTGTCTCCAGCGTCCATGTACATGTCGTCTCTGTCTTCCACTCCGCTTGGGCCTGCAGGAGCACAAAGGCCGGGTGTGGAGGTGCTCACCATGGGAACAGACTGAGAAGCATGTTCAATTGCTTCAGATGCCACACTTTCTGATAAAATTGTCACTGAATAGATTAAAAAAAAAAAAAAGATTATTTAACCTATTGTAAAATGGTAAAGAGATTCAGGTATAAAATGGGAAACTAAAGCTATTTTGAAATAGCGTGTGATCTCCCTGCATGTCTCCCTCTGCCATTTTGGAGGGTTTTGTTCGTACCAGGAGCGGCAATCTGTAGTGGGGTTGTGGGCACACTGCGGCCTCCTGACTCCTCCTCATGGCCTCCAAGGAAAACTGAACTCTCATACATTCCTAAACCTGCAGAACACACAGAAGACGTCACTAAAAAAATGTAAACTGACCAATCAACATCTAACTGAAAGAGCAGTTAATGAACAGTCATTAGTCTGAAAAAGAATGTAAAGTAATGTGTGCTACCTTGTGATGGCAGCTGGCCAAGGTCTGGGTGAGAGGAGCTGGTCTGTGGGAGGTCATCTGAAGGGCCGAATCGAAATCGTGACACACCTGCCACCTGTGGAGAACTTGATGCAACAGGATACATCATTTGGCTAAATAAAAAATAAAAATACAACCACAGCAAAGTATAAAGGCAAAAATACATACAGGATTGCTTCAGCAAATCCGTCAGAGCGAGGAGGAGGAAGTGTAGGGGTACTAGGAACCATCCTGTCATCATCCTCATAGAAATGCTGCTGTTGGAAAACAAAAACAAAAAAAAAAGATAAAAGACACAGTTTGTTCGACTAGTATTCAAGCTCAGATGCAAACACACCACACAACCAAAGCAAGAACCGAAAAGCAACTCACTGCACTACTGGCCATTCCAGAGGTAAGCTGCAGGCCCCGTCCCACTGATGGCCGTCGAACCGGGAGCCGCTGCAGACACATGCCAGTTATTTTATTTTTTTAAAAACACATTCCAAGCAATGCCTAACAACAGCAAACTAAGAGAAAGCTACTCATGGTATGTCACACAGTACACCGAGACCTTTGCGCACACCTGGACTTGAGCAGGAGGTCCCAACTCTTGAACAGGTGGGGCCAAGATGTTTAGACGAGGTGGAAGAGAATGCTGAGGTCTCCTGGGTGACTGGGGGTGAGGCCGAGGGGCAGAGCTAGTCACAGGTGCTTCAAAAATATCCAGTGTGCTAGTTTCAACTGAGTCATCACATGCAGATGAAAAAGAAAGGAGAAAGCATTTTAAAACACCACCAACTGACTTCTTGAAGCTTGAAACCCTCGATCCGATTCATTAAAAATACATGGAAAGATCAACATGTTGACTTACAGCTCTGAGAATCTGCCATGCGTTGGGTGGAGTCAGTCGCTCCAAGACTTTCTTCTGTCTCAGTGCCTGGGTCTGTGGGATCAGGGCCCTTGGAAAGGATGGTAGAGCAGGAATTAACGGGAAAAACATTTCTATTTAATTTCAAGGGTATTTCATTTTGATTCACATAAACAGGGAATGGTTGCCTGAAGCTATCTGATGCAGAATGGATTTTAATGACTTTGTTATTACCATAAATCATGTTTAAAGGCTGTTGCACCAGCTATTCATGAATACATTGCATAATGGCAAGTTGAGGCTGGATCATTAAAATGGCATGAGACAGCTCAGATGGGAAACATGCTTACGTAAGCATCTCTGATGTTCAGTCCAAATGTAGGTGTTTATGCTGCAATAAAACCACTCATGTTTCCTAGTGTTGGGCAAACTGAATTGAAGAACTGACTCAATTCCCAAAGGATGTTTAATGGGAATGATGGGAAAGAGAATTTACTGAACAATGCATCATTGACTCCCATTCACATGAAGGAAATTTCATTAGTACAACATAAGTAAAAACATGCAGAGAAAAATTTAAGACTAATTTTCAATCCGTTCAAAAGTATTATAGGATAGGATTATGCAGGATACTTTTATTCAATTCTTTTATTTTATTAAAAAAAAAAAACAAAGACATTTTGCAAAATATTCCTGTTCATTTGAACTTTTTATTCAAAGAATCATATTGTAACTTTTCAACAAAAATTAAATTGAAGAATAGGAAATGTTTCCTGAGCACCAAATCAGCATATTAAAACGATTTCCAAAAGATCATGACACTAATGACTGGAGAAATAATTGCTGAAAACGCAGCTTTGCCATAACAGGAATAAATTACACAGTAAAGCAGAAAAGATCATTTGTAATGTCTCCCAATATTCCCATCTTGATTTATCAAATACAGCTTTGGTAAACATGATACTTCTTTAAAAAAAATAAACAGATGAATAAAAAGATTTTTTGCCAACCCAAAACATTAATCAAGAACTAATTTCAATAGGTTCCATTTTTATTATTAATAATATCTTAATATGCTTTGTGTAGTTCAAACAACTTCAACAACACATCTCTGCATCCTGTTTGCTACCTCAGTTTCAATTCAGAAAGGTACATTCTCAGCTTAATTCTAATTGGTGCACATTTGTGGTGTGTACCTCCGTGTCGTCCCCCTCGTAGGCCTCATTGCCATCTCTGCTGCCGCTCCCTTCATTGCTCTCTTCTCCCTCCTCCCCAATACCACCATCCTCCTCATCATCATCATCTTCCTCCTCCTCTTCCTCATCCTCCTCCTCGTAATCCTAAAGTGATTTAAAAAATAAAATACAATTTATAATATGATAGTATTAAACTATCACTGAATTTCAGCTGCGGTGCAACAACATACCTGCTCCTCTTCCTCCTCCTCTTCCTCCTCCTCAGATTCCTCTTCGTGGTCTCCCTCACTATCTGTGTCACTAACAATGACTATGACATGATGATCAGGCTCCTCTGGGCTTCGATGGGTCTCAGAGGGATGGGGCAGAATTCGGTCTCCAGGAACAGACTGAGACGGTCCTGCTTCCTCATCCATCTCCTCCAAAGTAGCGTAGCTCTCCAACTCCTTCACACAGGTATGCATATAATGTACCCAATTTCTATTGGTTTCATACTTCTGCTGTCTGAATACAAAGATGAGTTGCTATACACATCCTCTTGCCATTATCATTACCTGTCCAGCGTCAGGAGCCTCCTGGCTCTCACCCGGTACAACACTCTCAGCCTCAGTGCTGTCTTCAGCCAGCATCTCTTCCTGCAATGTATCATTTTGTTTTGTGTTGTGCACTGATTTAACTATTCTTTAAAGCAAGAAAAAAAAAAAAAGATGCAATCTTGACTTACCTCGAGACCTACTCTATGAATGCGAACTCTCTTGCAAATGGGAGCATCATTGGGCTCATCCTGGGACTGCGTGTCTGCAGACATGCTCTCTTGCTCCTCTTCACGGGGGCGTTTGCTCAAGGCACTACTAGGAGATGCAGACACTACAGGAGGAGGACACATAAGAGATCATCTTTGGAGTAAGGTGCCATAAACCTGTTCAGCTAATCTGAGTATAAGTGATTACCTGCACTGGCACTGCTTGTGCTAGCACTGGCACTCCAGATCCCTGTGGATGTAGAAAGAGGCCTGTCTAACTGTGAGTTTGGGAGCATTACAGCAGCTGGAGGCTCCTGATTGGATAGTTCAGCAGGGGGTTGGGTTTGTTGCTGGGTGGGTTGGATGAACGCAGTGGCCTGGTTCTGCTGTTGAACGTTCAGCAGAGGTTGAGCCAGGGTGGTCTGAACATTAGGGCTTGTGGACCGCACTGAACCGCTGGCACTGCCATACACAGTCACATGCTCAAGCGGTCCATCGGATGACTGCATTGCTGGAAGGTCAAGGGGGAAAGATGAAATTCATTTGTTTACACAGTGTTAAGTAAACTATTAAAACCCTTTTTGTTAAATTAGATTAGCGGTTCTCAATCCTGGTCCACGCACCCCCGCGCTCTGCATATTTGCATGTCTCTCTTTGTTAACGCACCTGATTCTGATAATCAGCTCATTAGAAGAGAGCTCCGTGCATGAGCGAGGACCAGGATTGAGAACCGCTGTTCTATTCGAACGCATGCGCACTGCAAAGTGGACATCATGATTCCAGTTCGAAGTGAATTTATACGTTCCATTCAAAGTGCATTTAAGTGTGCGAGACGTAATTTAAATCGTATTCACTTATTCACAGTGCAAATCCGTGAATGAATGATCCGAAGTGAAGTAAACTTTAACAGACACTGTGTAGGGACCATGTCAATTGGAACACAGCTCATGCACGGATCTCTCTTCTAATGAGCGGATTATCAGAATCAGGTGCGTTAACAAAGAGAGACAAGCAAAATATGCAGAGCGGGGGGGTACAAGGACCAGGATTGAAAACCGCTGAATTAGATTATCCAAAATCAAACATTACATGAAAAACAGATTTTGATTTGCTATGGTAACTAACAGTTTCGTTACCACAATTACTGGAATTAAAACTGTAATAAACTAAAAGAAAAAATAATAATGATCCATTATCAATAAAAATATATACTTAATAAAAACTACTAATGCCAAGTGTCAAATAAATTCATCTAAAACTGAAAAAACTAAGAATATTCAATACTGAAATTAGCATTACATTTATTATTTTAGTATCATTTATATACTGTTGTAGTTGGTAATATTTTAAATCATTATTTTTTTTTTTATGTTTTCATTTAAAATGCAGAGTTTTAGTAATTTTGTGTTTGGTCATTACTAGTTGGGTTTTGTAATATCCATATATTTTTTATAGTTTCTTTTGGAACATGAAAACAAAAAAGTGCTAGAATTAAAAAAAAAGAAAAAGAAAAGTCACATTTTCAAAATATTTTAATTCTGTAAAAAAAAAAAAAGGTATCAGTTTTAGTTAATTACATAAACCTTGGTCAATATCCCAGTGCAGCACTTACGCTCTTGGGTCTCCACCTGCGTTGTGGGCATGACCGTGGCAGTGGGTGTAGGGGTGGGCACTGGGGCAGGAGTGACCATGGGTTTAATGCTGGCTCTTGGGGTGGATTTGTTTCCTGGAATGGCTTGTGGCTTGCTGGGGGTTGCTGCCAGTGGCGTGGGCTTTATGTTAGCAGTTGGAGGCTCTGACGTGCTTGCACTATAAAAGCAACAATGTAGAGAGGATTGACTTGTTGTTGCCATTTTTCAATATGCCACACAATGATGACTTAACCATATATGTAAATCTAAAGCACCCCCTCTAAAAATACCGTACCTTCCTCTTTCTGCCACTGGTGTGGACTTCAGAGAGATCTGTCGCTGTTCTGTTGTTCTTTGCGGTTCCTGGGTCTGAAAAGAGAAGAAAACCTTGATAAACACTGAAACTTGTTAGGTATAGGTTTGCAACTTAAAATGACAATGTTACCTTGCTGGAGCCCTGCTCCAGAGGCTCATCTCTCTGTTCTCCATGTCTCTCCTGCTGCTCACGGAGGTCTCGCAGCTCTCTTTCTTGTCTGCTCAGACGCCCCTCATACTGAGACTTTAGTGCACTCACTCGCACTTCCAATTCCTCTTTTTGTTGCTTCAACTCCTCATTTTCTTTCAGGAGCTGACCTTTTACACCTGGAAATAGATGTCAATGTGTCAAATATGAAAAGGAAACAGCTTACATGGACCACAAACCTCAGTGTCAAAGTAACTAGTAGAGAAAAACTATTAAATCATTTAAAAACGGGTCAATTTTTACCAGTAAGCTGGCTGATCTTCTGCTTGGCCATTACTATTGCCTTCTTGGTCCTCTCCTCCTTTTCGGTCAGCTGTTGTTTGAGTCGCTCCTCCTGACATGATTTCTCTTGAAGCTCCTGCCTGAGACGTGTCAGCTCCGCTTGTAGACGGGAGGCCTGTTCCTGTGCACCGCGTGCCTCTGCTTCTCGCTCACCTACAGTCTTCAAAAAGACAAAAGAAATCTCATACAATGAGAACCAAAAGTACCCTTTTAGTTGGATCTTAAAAAGGGGTTATAGAAAACCTTTAAACCAATTTACTCTATTGAGATTCTCCAGATGGCCTTCCAGTTCTCTTGTCCTGTTCTCCGATTGGTTGAGGGACTCTTTGAGGGCCTGAAGTTCTTGAGCTGATGCGTGCTGTGCCTCTTGATCCTGAGCTGGTGCAGATGCTGCTGCGGCTACCAACTGTACAAAAACCCAAATAAATCAGACCTCCACTTCAAATACACCTTTGCACAATCTCACTTTCTTAGTCATAAACCCTGACGCACCTTGTCATATTCAACTTTGAGCTCCTCATACTGGGTTTTGTAACGTCGACCAATCTTTTTAACCTGTGTGATGGTTTTCAGTTTCTCCTGGATGTCCAGATTTTTGGCCTCCTGGTCTTTCTTCAGGGTGTCCCTCTCCCCTATCACCTTCCCCAAGTTCTCCTTAAGGTTCTGCACCTGAGACTGCATAGTAGTCAAAGAGCCACTGTTCCTGCACAGAGCAAGAAAAAAAACCCCAGCATGCATAAAATAGCCAAGACAAGAATGAAAAGATGGTTTTTGCCAGTGAAGCTGTGGTGCACCCAATGAAGTAAGACAACTGCTTTAACCTGGAAGCTTCAGCTTTGAGCCGAGTAGTCTCCTCAACAAGCTGCTGGATGCGTTTGAGATGTGCTTCCCTCTCAGAGTGCAGCCGCTTGTACTCTTCTGGGTCAGTGTCCTTCTGCTGGCTCACCAAGTGCTAAAAAAACAAAAACAAAGTGATGACCCAGTAATTTTGACCAAAAACAAATAAATAGCTTTTGAAGGCAATACCTTACGATACACACAAACTTCTGACCTGAGTGCGAGCTTTCCAGCGTTTGATATCTTCTTCCAGAAGCTTCTTCTCTGCCTGTAGCATACCACTCTTCTCACTCAGCTCTGCATTGGACTCCTTCATGGGCAAGATGTCGGACTCCAGTTTACGCACCTATGAATTAAAACACAGTTATGACTACTAGCATGTTATTACCCCTTTAAGCAAATACAGCTTACCTTTTATATTAATTTTTAAAGCGTATTTTTAATGTAAAGTAAAGTAACATGCATACATAATGATGAACCAAAAAACTTAAACTCAACAACAAAAAACTCTTGAAGAACAATTGTCTTAATACACAATAAAATATTTTTATAGCAGTATTTCAACTAGGAAATACAATTGTTTGCTATATTTTTGGTGGCTTGCCTTGGCTTGAGTATCCTGTAGCTCCTGTTCCAGTTTCTTTTTCTCCTCCCTTAGCATCTTATTGGTCTCCATTAGCACATTCATGGTCTCTGTCTTCTTCATCAGCTCATCATGCTGGGTCAGAGTCTTTGCAGTCACCTTTGAGCAAAAATTAAACACAGGCTGGGAAACAGGTAAAGGGAATAGGAAAGTACAGGACTGGTAACTAAGGCAGTTACTACCTGCATCTTCTCTCTCTCTGCATTCAGACTCTCCTGCACGTCCTTCAGCTCTCTCTCCAGATGTTCCACTCTCAGCCTGTGCCTCAGACTCTCACCCTGGACCACCTCATACCGAGACTCTGCAATCTCCTTCTCCCGTCGCACAAATCTGCAAACCAGGAAGGAATAAAAAAAAAGGAATAAAAGGAATAAAAAAAGACCGCAGTGATTAAGGAAGCTCTCTCCTTGACCACTTCTCTGCAAAATAATTAAAATCACTGAAATTGATAACATATGGGAGAAAATAAAAGACCTTAGGATTTCCAGGAGCTGCTCCTGAGACTTGCCCTCCTCTGTCAGAGAGACATTGAGTGGACTCTCGCTGGTGGCTCGCTGCAGCTGACTAGCCATTTGTCCACTCAGAGTCTGTATCTGCTCGTGAAGGATTGTGTTCTGCCTCTGCAGATCCTCACAGCGAGACTCTAACTTAGACTGCTCCTCCTGATAAGGAGAGAGAGAAACAAACAAACAAGACTGTGAAAATGCTATTACTACTTCCATAAAAATTTATTTGACAATTTCTTTACCTTGAGAATCTTCTCTTGCTCCTCCCAAGAGACACGAGCCTCTAGCAGCTGTGCACTGATGCTCTGAACTTTCTCCTCCAGAGAGAGTCTGAGATGAGCTGCCTGCAGAGCCTGTGCTTTGGCAGCCTGCAGTGCTTCCACATCAGCTGCATGCAGCAACATCTCCCTCTCATACTTATCCTGTGCCTCAGCTGCCATCTTAGCCTGCTCCTGACTGTCCAGGATGGCCTGCTGCTCCTGTGCAGCAGCAACAGCAGCTCTCTCCAGGGCGCTTTGGTGCTCAGACTGCAGGCTGCTTAAAGATTTCTTCAGCTCATTCAACTAGATTCAAAAGGATCAAGAAATGCATCAAATTCTGCCTCTAAAAAAAAACATCACAATACTGCTCTGTTAGAATGGATAAAGAATGTATTATAGAAAATGAACACAGAATGACAGAAATGAATACAGAATGAATTACATTAACACCCAGTCTGACCCCGGTAAACAACACTGTAAAACTACTGATAGCTAAACTCTGTTTTTAGTCTTTAAGATTTATATATAAATGTATTAGCAATACTTTTTACTAATCAAAAATGAAGTTATATATTTAAAATAGGAAACTTTCAAAACTTCATGAACGTGATCTTAATATCCTAATGATTTTTGGCATAATAGTTGAGCCATACAATGTATTTTTGGATATTGCTACAAATACAACCCAACAACTGTTTTTTAGGTTCAGGGTCACAAATATGATGAACCCCTATCTTACAATTTAAAAAAGGCATCTATTTATTTATAAGTTATAGTACAAAATCTTTCATCTCTTTTACTACTCACTTTAGAAAAAAAGTAAAAAAAAAAAAAGCAAATGTAGAACATGCTCTTTAAATCAGAAAGGTCAAAGATCAAGTGAGCAAAGATGGGAATTCAATACCTCTTGCTCCACAGCAGCAACAGCTTTGCTTTTCTCTTCTAGCAAACTCTGCTTCTCCTTGTCTGCTTCCAGAAGTTTCTGCTCAAGTTGTTTATATTGTTCCTGAGCCGCCTCAACCTGGGTTTGCACAGATGATCGCACCTGCTCAGTTACCTAAAAGTGGAAAAACAGAATTGAGTTTTTTTTTACATAAATAATAAAAATAGCAAAATTAACCCTTATTTACTCACTTAAAACATTCATTTGTGCCGTTTTTATTTTTAAGGAATGTAAAGGGTGTTATAGTAGAGCATATTATGGTGATTTTTATCATGTCACAAACCTGTTTCTCTTTATCCAGGGACTCCTCTAAGCTAAGACTCATGGCCTTGTACTGTTCCATGCTGGCAGTAGTGTTCTTCAGGCGTTCGGCCAGCTCTTCTACCTTGCTCGCAGCCTGCTTCAGCTGGGCACGCAGAGCCTCCATGTCACCTTCACTGCCCTGCAGGCCTGAAGAGTAAAGACAGCAACACCTTAAAAGACATGACTTTCCCCATCAACAGTGCTCTGGTCTTAATAGCTAATGATGTTGAGCAACATAAAAAAAAAGGAATAAAAAATAAAATATTAGAAGTGCTATACCACCATGACTGCTTAATCATGAGCAGTCCTTACCTGTATGTACTGTGGGGGATACCAGCCGGCTCTCCCTGCTACTCATCTGCAACTTTAGACTGTTAAGCTCAAGTTGGGCAGCACTAAGCTGCTCTCTTGTCCTGTGGTACTGGGACGTCTGTGTTTCCAGCTGCTTCTTAACATCCATCAGCTGCATCTATGGTGCAAAGGAACGTCAAAGAGAAATGAATGAGCCAAAGTACCAAACAGGGGAAATAAGAGGGAGAGCAAAAGAAATATGATCCTTACATCTTGATTGCGTGCCAGAAGGTGCTTCTGTTCCACCTCATTCTCAAATCTCTTATGGAGTTGAGCGATCTCTCGCTCCTGTTTCTCAATCTGAGCAGTTAGCCGCTGTCTGGTCTCTGTCTCAGAGCGCTCTAGAGTTGCCTGGAAAATTAATTTAAAGACACACTAAGTTCTCAAAACATCCTTTTGGGAGGCTTAGATTGTTTGTTATTTTGTTAAAAAGAACTTGTCACCTGTATTGATTTGAGGTTGGTCAGCAGCATGTTTTGGCCAAGATGTTGGGCCTGGAAGGAGTCTTTCTCCTGGGTCAGTCTAATCTCCACCATTTTCAACATGTCTCTCTCTTTACGCAGGTTTTCTGCTTCAGACTGAAAGAGAGACACACATGATTAGTTCAATTTAGACTGAGCTCAAGAGTGATCAGAGACATTTGAATGAATTAATCAATTAGACACCTCAGCAAGAGAGAGCTTCTCAGCTGCTGCTCGGAGGTCCTGGGTGAGGGTGTGTATGGTCTGTTCACTCTGCTGAATTGCTGCAGCCTGTTTCTGACTCTTCTCATTCAGGGACGCAATCTCCTTACGGTAGCCCTCCACGTTATCCTGGAGCATCTCATACCTGACATACATCCCATATAAAATAAATTAAAGATTCTATAATCCAGTAACAACCAATAAAACCAAAGAAGCAGTTTTACTAGATACCGTTTGGAGGTAAACTCCAGCTGTGTGGAGATCTTTGTGTTTTCAGAGCGGAGTTCAGTCACTTGATCTTGCAGTTTCTCGCTTTGCTTAGTCAGGGCTTTTTCAGACTCAGCTTTTTCCTTTTTAAAGGTCACAAAGACTTCCTGAAGCTGATCAAACACAAAGAATTAATTATTTGAAAAATTTACATCTCCTAATAGACAAAGGTAATGTAAAAAAAAAAAAAAAAAAAAATGCAGTGTTACTTCACATTTTTACAGTTTTGACCGCATTAAGCAAATGAACGAATCATGGACAAATGGACAAAAATGCTATGGCCTACCTGCTTCAGTGCAGCCTTGGCTTCTACTGACTCAGTGGATTCTATAGCAGTGGCAACCAGTCCTGTAGGGGTGCCTGCAGTGGGTGTGACGGCTGGAGAACGACGGGGGGTGGATGTCAGCATAAGCTCCTCATTACCAGCACCTGCCACAGTAAAAATGTTCAATCATCATCATGTAGCTTCCTATTAAGGCATTTCATAAAACCTTGATTATTCACAATAACTGAACTGGCAGTACAGACTACACTAACAGGCTAAATATAATTACCCTGTGGAAAGGTGACTCCAGTGGCCTGGGTCAGAAGCATGCGGAACATATCCCTTTGTCGTGCCACAGCGTCAACCTTCTGCAGATCCTGAGCTCTCTTTTCCTTTAGCTGCTCCAACTCACTCTGAAGCTCCTCCAGATATTTCTCCACCTCACTGCGTCTAAACACACAATGAGCATTATGCTTTCTCAGTCCATATTTAATCTGATATTGGGTTGAAAAATCCACTTAAATCTCACACACATACACACTTACTTCATGGTGTCTCCCTCTAACTCATCCTTTTCCTTTTCCTCACTGAGGTCTCTGAGTGCCCCAAGGAGTCGCTGGTTCTGCTGCTGCAGCTCTTCAACGCTGCGGAAGGTGACCAGGTGTTGAGAAATCACCTCTGAGGTGCTGCTCACATCCGCAGAACACACCTCATCCTCGTCACGCATCACATGGTTACCACGTGCTTCCTCAAGCTCGATAAGGAGAACCCGCACCTAAGATAGTTATGTTAAAGGAACAGGGTTTTAGAATCATTTTTTCTCTCCCGTAAGATCCTGCAGCCTCAGTGGTGCCATCAGGTCTCACCTGTTGAGACATATCAGTCAGCTGCACCTCAAACCTCTGGTTATCTCTCTCCAACACCGATGAACGTTTGTTGCTTTCATCTGCTTCTTTCTGCAATCGGTGGACCTCCTGAAAAATCCCAGAATCATAATTTCTAGATTTGTTATGCAAGTAGCCATTACATAGCATGCACTGGAAGGGCCCAATTCAATAAGGCTTTGTATTTCTGCAAGACTCTTCGGTCCTCACCGTGATAGCTTGCTCTAATTTAGCAGAAAGACTGGAAACAGACTTCTGCATGCGCTCATACTCCTCTCTCTGTCTCTTCAGGATGGGTGCCTTTGCTTCCATCTCCTGCACAATGTCATCCAGGTACTTGTGCAGTCGTTTGTTCTCTAGTTTCTCTCGTTGTAGCTGTTCTTGGGCCTCAACATAAGCTGTATAGATCTACACAAAATTGAAGGTGGTATTTTAAAACTTAAAAAGATTCTGTAAATATGAACAATGCACTTCCATCACAAATCAGAATGCAGGTCAGTACCTCTGTAAGTTTCATGCCTGGTTTTATGATTTTGGCAACTGCAGCTGCTGTGGGAGACATTGTGGTCACCTGCTCCTCTGAAAGAATTGAAGCAGTTCCTGGAAATGCAAAAAGGCATCAAATTTACAAATAATAAAATCCCATGCTACAGGCTAAGGAAAAAAGTGGCGATGCCAACCTCTGTGTTTGGCGTCAGACAGCAGCTCATTTGCATTATCCAGCTCTTTTTCCTGGCTGCTTATTTTCTCTTTCAGTTCAGCGATTTCTCTGTCCTTACAACTCTCCAGCTCTGCAATCTTCACTTCCAGAGCTTTATGTGCTGTTTAGGGTAGAGAACACATTATCACAGAAATATGTAAATACACAAAGCATTAGTGCTAGTTTTCCTAAATGGTACCCATGGCTGTCAACATGCATGTCTGACCAGGAGAGTGGCTTACCTTCTCCAGCCTCTTTGAGCAGCTTGTGAAGTTCATCAACAGCTCTACTGAGCTCCTCACTCTTAGCCTCTGCATCAGCTGCAGCTCCCTATGAATCAACAAAAATTATTTGAAATAACATTAAAAACTTTTAATTATTAATTAATAATTAATTAATTATTAATATTCTGATCCATGCATCTGTATTAATTCATAAAGAAATTAAAACTTACCTTATACAAATTTGAGAGTTTGATGTTGGCATTGAGCTCATTACTGAACTTCTCCTCCAAACTGGCTTGTTGTTCCTTTGCCTAAAAGCACAACACATGATTATAAAGAATGATGAAACACTATTTGGCTGATAACTTTAGCAATGATGGACTACAATGGCTAACCTCTCTCATCTTGGTGATCATCTCCTCTGCTTGCCTCTGAAGGTTCTCACTGGATGCCTTCAGACTGGTGACCTGATCTTTGAGGCGGGCGATCTACAAAAGGTAAACAGAAATTTAAATAACATCTCAAGGCAGATCAGACAACATTCACAATGACTTAAATACATAATGTAGAAAAAGATTTGGGCAGTACTTCATCCTCCTTGTTATTAAGGTTGCATTGGAGCTCCAGGATCTCACTGCCTTTCTGCCGGGAAAGAGACAGCAGCTCTTCACTCTTGCCCTTAAGCTCAGTATTCAGCCAGGTCACTTGATTCTGGAGTAGATCTTTCTCCTGCTCCATGCGTTTCTCTTTATACTGGAAAATGATAAAAAAAAAAAATTAAAAAAAAATCAATGTTTAGGGGCCTGGTAAAAAAATGCAAGTGTATTATAAACAACAAAAACCTGGACGACAAATACATCAAGATAAAAGATCAATGTTGAATTAAATGGTCAACAGAGGTGCAGATAAATATAAAGGTATCAGATCAATGCATTCCTATGAAAACAGTTTGATTTCATAAAATTTTACCTTGATTGAGACCTCAGTGGCTTCTGACTCATCCAGCTTGAGCTGAAGCTGCATCTTCTCTGAACTGACTTCCACAAATCTATCATTAAGACGCTTCAGGTCCTCTATTAAAAAATTAATTAAAATTAATTAGACAATTTGCATATTATACACTATAGTTTAAAAGTAGTGTATAACACATTTGTCTTTTCAAAAAACACACACTGAATTTAGAATAAATAATTTAAAATAAATGCTGTTTTATTTACTTCCTTTTCATCAGCAAACCCAGAAAAAAAGATTTTTTAAAGATATCTGGCAGCACAATTAACTTTTTTGGGTTTTTTACTGTATTTTTGTAAACAAGCTAGCCAAAACAAAACCTGCACAAACCTGAAAAAAAATACTTTGCAATGATCATAAAAGAATGCTTATTAAATACCGCTTTGTTGCTCCATCTCCTGGGATCTTCTTTCCAACGTCCGCACAAGTTCTCGTTTTTCGGCTTCAAGCTCATCTTTGGCTTTGGAAAGTTCATTCTGCACAAAGAAGGCCCAATTTCACCTCTTCAACATCACAAAATTCAAGACACAATGCAGATGTTCTCCTTCCAACAATCATTACCTGATGTGACTCTAGTTTGGTGTATGAAGACACTTGATCCTTATTTTTCTCTCGTAAGCATTTCAGCTCATCCTCTGTTTAAAAAGAAGAAAAGGAAAAAAAATGAGTACAAACAACACTGATTTTGTTATTTTAATCAAACGAGGTATTTGACTCCCACATCCTTACCTAGTTTGCAGCACTCATCTTTCAGGATCTGATGCTCTTGAGTCTGGGACACAAACTGAGCCTGACTCTCTGCAAACTTCTTCTCGATGTCAAAATACTGTTGTTCTAAATGAGAGTAAGAGAGAGAAACATAATAGGATGCCTAAACATCCATACAAACAAGCCTATGGTAATATAAATATAAGACGTTTTCTGCTAAACAGATTTTTTTTATTCAATAACTATAATATATGCTCACTGCATACAGTTTGCAGAACAATATTAGAAAATAACGTTAAAGTTTAAAAACGATCATGAAACCCAGGCCTCGCTCGTGGCTATAAACAGTTTACAGTTCTATCCATTAAACCTTACCGTTATCCACACGATATTGCTCCTGGTGTGCCTTCAGACAATCAACTTCACATTGCTGTTCAGAAATATACTTCTCTAACTTAGTCAAGACAGTTTTGGGGAGTTTTGATATTTCCGACCGCTCCAATATCTGCTGCAACACGGCCGCCATTTTTTCGTCGCAATAACTCCGCCTCCTGAACGTCAAACGTAAACGTGCTTATTACTGTTTCCTGTTATTAAAAACTCGCTCTCCAGGTGGCGCTGCGCGAGAGCGGCTCATTCCAACCAGATCACCAACGAGCCGCTTTCGAAAGTCATTTTAGGGATTTTTCCCACCCATAACATTATAATCGTTTAAACGTCTACTAATTCCAAAAGGTGTATTAAGGAATACAAAATAAAATCGTTATTGTATATTCTGTAAAATGTTTAAACGAGACGCACCTTCTAGTAATCACAAACGACTGTGATTTGTCAAGGCTGACCAGCGATGAAAAAAGTAACATGAAACAGCGTTGACGTCACACAAGTACGTCTGACTGGAAGGTAATTTAATTTGATAATTTAATGTACATTAATTTGAATGATGTTCCGCTATGATGATACTGGATGACCAATAAACCCTAGATTATGTACAGTCATTGAAACAAAAAGCTATTAGGTATGTGTATTCATCAAGTGGCAGCTCGGTTCTTGCAAATAAGTGAACACAAGAGGGAGGTTGTCGTATAGACATGCACTTTGCATTCAAGGTCAGTCACAGAAACTGCGAGAGGGATGGTTGAATGATATTTTGACGTGGGCAGCCTTTTTAGTTTGACAATGTTTTGTTATATCACAATAGTTTAAATATTTTTAATGAGGTAAAACTGACCTCAAATTTACCTAAATTTTTGAATTACATTTTTATTATCTTTTTTATTCTCAATACTTTTCTCACTGTCCATTCGTTTGGATGATTATCACTAAAACATGGCAAAAACAAACCAAAAGTAGTTTTTTCTTGTTGATTTATCAATTGATTTAAGGCAATAAGAATAATGCGTACACTTAATTCTTTTTTATAATGTTGTGCAATGGTGTTGTTACAGTTTATCTTATTCACTTTTTAATAATTTGTATTCATCTAGCCTTATGTTACAGTTTTTCATGTTAAAAATACCTGATAAGAGATAACTGAAATGTGTTAGTTTTACCTTTGTCTCATTTCTACTTGGCACATCTTATCCCATAAAGTCTTGGCATTCATTTGATGAATAGCATTACCCACCTTCGCTTTCTCTTTCTTGCTTTTATTCTCTAGCAGTTTTCCATTCCTTAAACCAGTCATAACACATATCAGTGTGACCACAGATGAATTATCAATATGGAATTTTCAAATGGAAGCGAAAAACATATAATAGTTGTCAATGCCGTTGGTGGCCCCTCAGGCACTGGATATTATTTACAGTAAGACTGTCTGTATGGAGAGATAGTGTAACCTCGCCTCTCTTTGCTATGCAGCCTTAACCTTGAATCAGCCAAGCAATGCTCCTTTCTTTCACCTCTTCCAAACGTCAGCACACTCTAGAAAACAAAGACCCATGTGAATGTCTCAAGACCTTGCACACCTCATTTCATGTTTTGAAAATGCTTGCTCTTTTTTGTTAGTTGCTTAGTCTATAGGATCAATGCATTAATAATAACTGCATTAAAAATGATTCATGTAAAGTCTTGCTTTTTTAATCAGTGTTTGGTGGTTCAACATGGAGTCTAGTTTCCTGTTTTCAACATCCAAAGTAGGCAATAGTTGACTTTGAGTAAGTACACGTGTGCTTAATGGAATTGTTTATGTGAATGGAATTTTTATTCCGTGATTTATTGTGTTTTTATTCCCAAATCCTGGTTTCCATAGTGACATATGGGGAAAATAAACTTCACTACTACTTCACCTTTGCGTGACAAAGCTACATAGGATGTTGAGTAAGAAGAGGGTAGGAAGTTTTTAAAGTATGTGTTTGTGTGTGTGGGTGGTGAATGCTGCTGTAATTTTCACACAAAGCAGTGTTAAAAAGCCCTGTGATCTTATATCCCCTCCATGTCAACCCCTGACCCCACCTCCATCCATTCCTTCACCTATGGTCCCATTTACACTTGAAATTAAAATCGATCATGTATCATGACTGTGTTGTTATTTGTTTCATTCACATGCACAATTCATTTGGTCAGAGGTTGCTCCTCTGGAATTCATGTGGTTTTGTCTGGGTTAAATTATTGCTTACCTCACAGGCTACTTACACAAAGCTTTAATTTTTTAATTACACCGCATACTGCTATATATCATATGTTATCTTGAGGAGCCATCTATTTTATTATTTTATTTCATTGTTATGTTTAATTTGATTACCATACCTTATTGTTTACTATAATACCATCCTGGATCATCTGCATTAAATAGAATGAATAAAATGTTTGCAAATATTCTTTAATGTATGCAGATGTCTTGTATAAGGTACATTAAAGTGTTATTGATTAAAGGTTAATGTTTGAGGCAGGAATGTCAACAAACCAGTCCTTTAAAATTAATAGCAAGAAAAACAATCCTGGATCAGATTAAAAACAACCAATGAATAACAAAATTGATATTTCACAGTGGTCAGCAACTCTAAATATGTTTATATATTTTTCAAAACTGTTTCAACCTTAGCTAACATAATAATAACAGATTCAAAACCCATGAAAGGCTGTAACATATTAGCCATGTAGTTTGTCCACTTTTTATTAATACAACATGACCAAAGCCCTTCCTAAAGACTTCCAAGCTTTATAATTGTGATTTTACATGAGCTAAATGAGAGGTCTTTACGTGTGAGATTTCTTTGTGATATTCTTACAATACAGCATCCATAAAGTTTTTTTCAGCCGTGAACCCGTGACAACATGTCTTAGGAATTAAGTCCAGACGAGGACTTGGCTGTTTGGGCTACTCCTTCACGCATGCAGAGAGGATGGAGGCAAATGTGGTATCAGGTGCGGATGTTGTCAGAACATGTTCGCGTGAAGCACAGACGACCTCGTCGCACGATATAGCAGGAGCTCGGCGTGAGACACACAAAACATTACCACAAAATCACCAAACCCTGCAGGCCCTCAGTGGGTGTGCCTGTATGGCTTGGCCCTCAAGAGAAAATATGTTACTTTTAAATTGGTTTGCATGTCTTTTTCAAATATGGAACAGACAAAAAAAAAAATTGCTTCACGACCCCACAAGCTGAGGCAATTTTGTTGCAATTGCTGTTGAATTTGTTCTGAACTATGGTGAGATTAAAAACTATCAGAGCCAAATTATAGGATGCAAGCATATAGCCTGTATTTTATCAGTACTGCATGTTCAAATTAAGTAGGTCATTTAAAATATATGTTCTATAAAAGTTTTTCAAAAACACCAATTGTTGGATTAAAGTGAAAATATCCTGCGTGATGACTAAGGGTCCAGTCAGGGCAGCCTTATTTTGATTCTAAACAAAATAAGATCTTGGATTTAAATCCAGTAATAAGATTTCAGACTAAGCTGATCAAAAAAAGATCACATACGCTGCTCATAAAAGCATGACAACATGGGTGTAAATTCACTTACTGGGACTGATTAGGCTTACTGATGACATGATAGTGCTGTATTGAAGTATATTTTTTTATTGACTCTACACCATCCAGGTATTTCAAAACAACAGTAGATTTGAATCCACTCTAACAAGGATATCACTGAAAAGCCCTATAGGAACAGTAGCATGTCTTTTGCTGGTTCACTTCTTCATAACCCATGGTTCATCAAGAGTTCAGCTAAATCTTGATCATTGCCCTTACTGTGCAACTCAACTCAAAGGAAGATTCCCATAAATACATAATTATAATATGTCAAGTTATAGGGAAATGATCGGAAAATGCACAAATGCAATAATTAATATACAATGGAACTTTTGAACCTGGAGGTCACCGTAAAGTCAGTTGCACAGATTGTGCTTCAGCAAGTGTAGTCTCGTTTCTTAAACCACATTAAAGGAAGGTGCAAATTCTCTGGAATTTCACTTTATTGCTTTCTTGATTGATTTCTTCAGGGGTGACATGTAATTTGTGTGCAAGTGGAGCATGTGTATAAGTAATAGCTTTTTTCTTTTTCTTTTTTTTTTTAACTAAATCTGAAGGCAGGGGGAATTTGCAGTGTTTCCATTTGCATTTATTTATGTATGCCTAAAAATACAGTTTTCATAAAATCTCCTGGTTTAAAAAATTCCAGCCAAAGCAATTTACAGTAAGACTGCTTGTGCATGCAAAGCCATCCATACCGTTCATCCAAAAAGAAAATTTGCTGAAATTTTACTCACCCTGGGGTCATCCAGAAGCAATGGTTTAAAGTTAAAATGCCTTGATTTATTTCTTACAAACATGTACCATTTCACTTAACAGACTGTAAAATTCTTAGGAATTATTGTGATGTCTTTATCAGCTGTTTGGATGACACTCATTAACTGCAGAGGTTACATTTGCGAGTGATGTAATGCTAAATTTCTCCAAATCTGTTCTAATGAAAAAACAAACTACATCTTGGAAGGCAAGAGGATGTGTATATTTTCATTCATTTTAATTTTTTGGGCAAACTATTCATTTAAGAAGAACCGATCATGAACCATTCTTATTTACATCATCTTTGGCTACATGCAATCAATATGTGCGTAAGTATTCCACATAACACTAATTCATTCTTGTCTATTTCATATTCATGTAGTTGTCTATTTATTTATATGACAAAACATGATAGTTTGAATATCTCACTATCTTTCTCTGCTTTGTTCCATTCCTTGTTGTACTGTACAAAACATTCAGTAGTTTTCTTTACTGTGCTCAAAGAGATCTTTACCCTGAGCTGCATGTGCACACAGAAGCATTTCATCATGTTAACTGGAAGAATAATGAAACTTATTCTTGTCTTTTCCTGAAAAACATTCCTCCTATTCATTGCGTTCATTCTTACTCTCTGCCATCTTTCATCACTCCACATCAGCTTCATCCTCATCTGCTCCAGGCCCACATTCCTTCTCTGGCAGCAGTCCATACTCATTGAGGAAGGCCTCTACATCGGTAGCAAAGAACTCCTCGCTGAAATGCTGTGTAACAGCCAGGAAGTTCCCCAGAAGCTCTCCAGCCTTGTACACTAACAAGGCGGGCAGCACATCATCTGAGAAACGCTCGCCAGCTCCAGTGGCGGCGGCGCCAATGCGGCAGAATTTAACGCTGGGATATTCTGAGGCCAGGCAATCCATGCAACTGTTAAGAGCCTCGCACCCCTGCACTCCATCTTTGAAGATGTGCACCACCACCACTGTGAGTCGGTGCTCCTTCTCAATGACCTCCAGGAATGCCTCGCCACTGTCAAGTTCGTACACGCCCTCAAATTTGGGGCCGAAGCTGAGGCGCTCGTGCATCTCCTGCATGCATTGTTTGCGGTATTTACGCAGACTTTTTTCATCATCTTCTTTTATTAGCTCATACTCCTGAGCGCTCATCTGAGAATTTAAAAAAAAGCAGGACAATTCAAAGCTTTTCAGGCCAGTGCAGAGTTTTGGGGGTGACAACTGCATTACATTTAGAATTCAATCTATTAAATCATGTTTTGATGTCAAAGACCTGCCAAATATGATGACCGCTTTTGAGAAACCCTCTCCTAGCACAAAGTTTAAAAACCCATTTATAGTGTGAGAAAAATATTATGCATGATGTAAACTGACTTTTATATGGCCATTGTACTGAATTTTCGATAAATATTTTTATAAAATGTGATTTTTTGTATATATATAAATTTTTTATGTACATACAGAACACATGAATCAGTTAAAATAACTAACACAATACTTATAGCAATGTTTTAGTATTTAGTTTGATGTTTGTTACTTTTAACCAAAATAATATACATAGAGACTTATCATCCATTAGAATGCACGTTTTAGAGCCTAATTTAGAAATGCATTGTTCTTCAAAGAGAAAACATTTTTATTTTGAAATCATGAACAAAAGGGTCAACCTTGCGATTGAATCCACCCACACAGGAGTCTTTGGGTTTGTGGGGGGATGACATCTGTCTAAGCAGCTCTCTCTTGTTGGGAGGCAGAGCCTCCTGGTCCATGCTCTCCAGTTTAAATTTACGCCAGTCATTGATGACACCCTTTGGTCCTAGATATACCAGAAGTGAATGAACAGAGTGAATTACAGCAATACATATACTGTCAAAAATGATTGCTGCTATTAATCACAACTTTCAAAAGAATAAGTAATGATGTTTTGTTTGAAGTTTGTGCTTTACTTAAAAGGTTGGTTTAGTTTAGTTAAGTTGGATATTTAAGTTAAACAAATTTATGCTTAACAAATTTCAGTTGTTATAACTAACTGCAGCAAGCCAACCATAAATCAAAAGACAAGCAATAGCCTACTGTAGTCAGTTCACTTTCAGTGGTGGACGATATCAGTTCAGTTCAGGTCAGACGCATTTTAAAGAAATGTATCTTACAGTATATGGGGGAAATGAGGAAATGTCCATACACTGATGTTGTTTCAAACGTTGTTCAATAATTAAAAATTATAATCAGGCCTCAAATATCTGGTTCCTATCTCAGGGTTGAATGTGTTTCTTTAATTTCTTCACAAGAGCACCAAGTTGTTCACAATGAGAATCATAACACAAGGATTCATCAATTCACCAACTCCTTTGACCTAGTTTATTGAAAAACCCTGGAGTTATAAAGTTAATTTCAATCATTCAACAACACATTCATAAGTTCATGCATATGGTTCTGTATTGTTGGTAAATGATCATGTGACATACAGGCAAACAAATAAAATATTTATTGTTTATTGTAATTTCATGGCTTAAATTAATTCATCTTTTTTTCAACAATAGGCAAACCTCATTTTGAGAAACCTTTTTGTCTTCATTCTTTATGCTATATATTAGATCACTTTCCCTATATGACCCATTCATTTTTACAGTCTCACAAAACAATAGGATACTGACCTGTGTGAGTGACAGTCGCTGGTTCCTCATCTACAATTCTGTCAGACATTTTTATTTGCTGATTATCTGTGGAAAAAGATCAAATCTTCATCTGTATATCACATTTATATGTCAAAATAAACAAACTTCTCTCAATGGTTTCAGCAAAAGTTACAAAAGCTGTATGCCTCTGAAGAACTATCCAATTTTATTACTCTTTCAGAAAGGCAATATACATTTAATCTTCATTTAATTTAAAGGTGAAGCATCAAAACTTAATTGAAATGTCGGCATATGGACAGTGTCTCTGTGTCGCTGTACCCGATCGCTCTTTCTTGGAAGATATTAGGTTTATTAGGAGTAAGAAGATCAGATTACTCCTTGATCCAATTTGTTTGCACAAGTGGGCGTTGTCGATATGATGTAATGGAATGACAAATTAACTGTCCTCAAATAATGTACAATATGCATACATTCCCATTTCAACCCATCGGCTTAAGTCAGTTTAATTGTCATTCTTTTTAATGCACATTTTTATGATTCTATTTGATTCTACAAACAATACTAATGCAATTGCATAAAACTTTATTATATATACCATCTTAATGCCAACTTGATGCCAAAAAATTAACAATGCTGAACATTTTTGGTTGCATTCAGGTCAGTCACTAAATTGATCTTTTTCATATGAGGTTGAGACGGAGATCAGATAAAGCTCATGCTGCAGCAGATTAGCAGTTTAATACGAGAGCTCAGAGTCTTCATTTTGCCCTGCTTGCCTCTGGCCTCAAACCTCCTCCATTGTACCTTTCACTACTCTCAGTAAATCACTGATCGCTAATTGAGATTACAGCTATGATGCAATGCCTCAGCTCAGATGGCAACCAATGAAATCCTATGACAGCTTTGAAGGTTGCCTCAGGTGTTTTTTTGCTGTCTTTTTTTATTTCTTTAAAATTCGATGCTTGGTTAGTGCACACAGATTACTCTTACTGTACGCTAACTGTTTGAGAAAAAATTATCTTTTAAAAGCATGGCATTTTAAATACATTTCCATTTCAGTTTGCTTCTTGAAAAGTTTTTTTTTTTAAGGATTTGTACAACATCAAAACAGCAATATGTCTATGTAGTTACCTGATTATGGCTTAGCTTTTCTGTTTTTAGCTCCTTTGAGTCTTTATTTGTATACATCAAAGTCTTTCTGAATGTTTTTCATTCAGTCTGATCTGAATCTCAAAGTCTTGTTGAATCATGCAAAATAATAAAGATTGGCATGAACGTTTGCATAGTTTTCTGAGATAAATATACCGTAGACAACACTAGTTCTATCTACAGTACATCAAAGAATCTCAACAAGCCACTTAAAAATGCCAACTCCAAGGTTAGATTTAGATTCATAGAAAAACAGGAATTATGTTGTCACTTGAGCACGCAAATCAAATCAAAGTAGACTTTGTTTACGCAATCCATTCGTCTGTAACATCACAGCTCATCAGAAGCATAATCAGGCCTGTAATCACATAGGCTTTAGTTAGGCTGCGACTCACTTAAAGCTGTAAAACAGAACAAACAGGAAAATATGCAACTAAGGATGAAGCTAATAGACTTTAGGCTTTCTTAAATAACACTGTGACTCACTTAAAGCTGTAAAACAGAGCAAACAGGAAAAGATGTATTTAAGCACGAAGCTGAAATATTCTGTAACTGCATGAGTAAATCATTCTGGTCCCACAGAAACCTGTTAAATCAAATAGTTGTCTGCTCACCTTTCTGAATACGTCCCTTCAGTTAGCTGTTACGTGGTCACTATCACCATTAACTTGTCCTTCATGCTTTATTGTGTGCATGGGGAGGGCACAAAGAAGCTTTCTTAAGTCAAGATACGTTGGACAACTCTGCAGAAATAGCACAGGGCACCTAAGAGGATTTAAGTGCAGTAATTAGACACTATTCAAAAGACATCCAATGACAAAGGTATACCGTATCTGTGAGAGGAGAGTGGTATACAAGGTATTGAGAACAATGTGAGGAAGACAGGGGGAAAAAAGTAGAAAAATGTATGCTAACATGGAAGAAAAAAATATTGGTTTCTGACATACACATCAGATCTGCCACATGGAGAATCATTTATGTGCAGAGATTTGAGCACTGTTTAACTGGATAACAATAAACGAAATCTTTAGACTTTATGGCTAATGGATTTTTTTTCTGTGCATAAGTTCAGACTGATTCAGCATGTAACTCAGCAGCTGGCATATAATGGATGCCATTACAAGATTACAAAGATTCGAAAACAGTTATTTTAAATTGTAGTATTTCACAATATTATGGTTTTTACTGTATTTTGAGTAATGAATAAATAAAACTGTTTCAAACCCTTAACTTTTGAATGGTAGTGTGTGTATATATTTACATTTACACCTTTCAGTTTTTATTGAAATATGCACTGTATTTACTAAACTGGAGAGGTGGAGAGATGGATAGACACATTAGAAGAATCTGGGTAAGGGAAAGAGAGACAGAGAAAGAGAAAGAATGAGAGCGATGAGATAAAACAGTGCTGATCTGGCTCAGTGAATGTAAATGCACAGATGGTTCATAAATAGGATTGACCTCATTAGTGTGAAAACACTCATCTTTTTGGCCGAACTATTCCTTGCTGTATCCTTCCTGACAACACAAACAGAAACAATTTACTTAAATTAACCCAGTCACTAATATGACACATCATTTTACATTAAATTTGCCCATAAACATCAATCAAATGAGTTAAGAAGAACAACTGTATATTTCTTATTAATTGTTACCTTTTTTGGAAGCTAAAAGTGGAAGCTGTGGTTAGGTTTTTATTACAGTGTAGCATAACATAGCATTATGACTTTATAGACTGCATGACTCAAGCTTTGCTTTTGTAACATTCTTTGAACTTACTGGAACTATAGTTAAAAGTTTCTTTCCTTTCCATTTTTGCACTGAATGTCATACAATGCTCCATGGAAGTGTAAGACTTAGAATGACTTTATAACTGTACAGCATGAGTCAACAGAGAAACTAGGATTCTGTTTTAATCACTGATGTTTCAATTGAATAGCGATACTATGCACCTGACTTTTTATATTTGCTTTTTGTAGTGACATTACAGCTGATCAAAGAGTGGTTTGACAAACCTGAGGTGTGGGAGGTGAACTGTCAGTTATTAGTCATGTGAGGTAAAAGCAGATTTATTTTTCCTGCTCATGGATTCACACCCATTCGGGATCACAGTGTGAGTGTGCGCCTGCCACCCCCTCTCAGAAGTTCAAACGGATTGTCATTGTAACTGGGTGTGGTGCAAATATAGGTAAACCCCATTAGGATTCCTATCAGGGATTGCCATGGCATCATCATAACAACAGAGAGTTGTGGCCACAGGTTTCAGGTGATACCTACATTATTTTGCAAAACTATTCTAGGTTTCTGTTTTTAAATTCTTTATAGAAAATCTAAAAAAAAAACCCACACACATACAGTCTTTTCTACACAGCAAAGACACTGCATGAAGGTTAGCATACTTTTGAGAGATAAATATGGCCAATTTCAGTCACATGCCTAAACAGGACTCTGGATTAAGAAATATACAAATGAATCTCAATATAAGGCATGTTGATTACCACAAAGTATTATATTGACTGAGTATTATATAAAGTATTATATTATATGTTTTTTCCTTTTTGAGAGAACTATCCCTTTAAAATGATTAAGTATGTGCTCTCTTTTTAAACAATAGACAGGAAACACTCCCATAGCCTTTCTACACGTATCTACATGCAAACTAACACTGACTTGTTTTAAGACTATGATGATCCACTTTGTGAAAACCTCTGACTCAGAGCTTGATGACCACAGTGGAGTTTCTATTTTTTACCTATCATATGAATGAAGCTACATCACAATGACCATTTACAGTGAATGAGAAATATCTGAAAGTCCAAGATTGCTTTAAAGCAAAGCGGAATTCTTTAAGGGCTTTTCATTTCCACTAACGTTAGTGAGACTGAGATAACATTCGTTTATGCACGCTAGTACGTGTCTGATAATATGCTACTAGCTGACCCATGCTGGCTGAACTGTAAATCTGGAAAACAACCCAGAAAAGGACAAAATTGTAAAGAGACTTTGTAGTGCAGAAAATGGAGATATTTTGGAGAATTTTATTGATGAGAACGTGCTTTATTTTATTTTCTGTCATTAGCCTACTGTGAAAAGAGGAAAATTAGCATAACACAAACCTTTGAACCATTTGTAGATTTTCTTATGCTTATTGAAAAAAAAAAAAAACCTTACCTTCATTACTATATAGCTAATCAGACACCATGTATGTCTGATAACAAAAGTATGTGTTCAGGCTAAAACTATGAGCGGATGGCTCTCTCTTTCCACTTCTCATTAAGCGATTTCATCCTTTTACTTTCACAGATTACTCATGCTCATTCATACCCTTTTTTTTCCATGGCCCCCTTTCTCCCACTGCGAAAGAAACAGTGACTCATGTAAGTTTACCTCACAGCCACCAGGTGACAGTACATAGCTACACAGTTACCACTTCCTGTTTGCACCTAAATTTAAAAACATAATGACTCAATAAGTAGTAATTTTTCAGTTGTGTGTGACATTTACTTATTATAAAAATAAACACTGTCAATATGTACTCACCATCATGTTGCTCCAAACTCGTAGGCCTACTGCTTTATTTCTTTCGTACAACACAAAAACACAGTTTAAAGACTTAAATATGATTATCGCTACTTTTATGAAATTAAATTCACCGAAAATTGATTGCTTCACATCAGCTCTGCCTCTCCTTGGTAAGTTCATGAGAGAACTCTCATCCGATTCGTAAAGTTGGATTCTTTTAGTGAATCGTTTGATTCAGTTCACAAACTCTGAATGAATCATTCTTGAATCGTGCGAATATGTGCACGATTCATGAACATGGCAAACAACTTTCTCCATATCTCAGACCAACTATTCCAATTATAAAGGACAAATTATTGCTTTAGTCTTTAAAGCAGCTATATTAGTGATGTGAGAAATGAAAATTGCTACGCACAATGATTCACTGTAAATGCAACGTGATCAGCCCAAAAGTCAAAGGTTGTAATGACTGTAATCTTCAAATTTTTTCAAAGTTCCTAAGCTTCATGAAGCAGTGCTATGAGAGTGCCCATCACTACATTATTAGATGTCCTTATGAAAGGTAAGTAAAGGAATTACAGTCATTACACAAAGCTATGACTTTATAAGGCATATTAACTTATAAGACATGTGGACCACCTTTTTGTAGGCCCCTTTGTGTTTTTTATTAAACATCAGTGTTGGGTGTAACGCGTTACTGTAATAATATTACTTTTTTCAGTAACTAGTAGTGTAAGGCATTACTCGTCTGA
>JAUMHE010000075.1:13615275-13662888 GCA_032359235.1 Enteromius mattozi
TAGAATAATTAAGAAAAAAAATGTAACTAGTAATATAACTAGTTACTTTCTCCAGGGAGTAATAAAGTAAAGTAAGGGATTACTATTTTTGAGAGTAATATGTAATATATTACTGTTTTGAGTAACTAGCCCCAACACTGTTAAACATGAATACACCCTGTTTATATTCACTGAACTCTTCTTGAACTATTGGTGCTTAAGGTGGCACCTCATGTCTCACCCTGCTTGGGTTTCAAATCTACAACTTGATCATTAACCAATACCATGCATTACTATAGCATCACTGTCACGAAAGTATGACAACACTTACAAAATGATGCACTTTAAAAACTGTTGTTTTTCACAGATGTTTTCTGCCTGATTTACCCTCTTCCACCACACCCTCAGGGGAGACATGAAACAAACCAGCAATTAGACAGCTGTCACCTACACAGAGAGCTGTACAATAATATTTCAAAAAATCAAAACATCCCTTAATATTATGCTAAGGTCTTTTTAAAACCAACTAAAAGAATAGCTGTAAGTAAAGAAAAGTAAAAATATATATGATTTTTTTTTTTACTGGATGATAGGTCTTGAGTCACACCCAGTCACTTTTATTAGTTTAGTTCTGATGATCTGATGATCTTATCACTAAATACAGTATGTCATGCTTGGATGAGAGTTGTGTGACGTAGGTTCCTGTTTATGTGTACTTGTGTTTACATGAGCACAAAAGTGTGTGTGTTGACCTTTAAGAAGTCTTCACAACATGTCAGGGTTGTTGTAGTGTTTTGTGTGCATCTTTGGTTGTGTTTGCAACGATAAATAAACAAAATAAATCAATTTCAGCCAACTATTTGCTTCCACTTAAAATGTCTTTGTGCCACCTGCTAAACATACTGCTATCTCTCCTCGAAATGTTTACGTAGTCAAAATAGCTGCCGTCACCTGTTTACATGGTGTAAACAAGTGAGTTTAACCTGCTTACCTGAACATAGTTCAGTTTTGCAGACATATTTAACCAAAAATTACAGACATTTTCAATTAAAGTATATGAAATTAGTAGTAGTAGTAATAATTAGTAACTGAATATAAGGAGGAGAGCTAAAATTTGAAATATTTCAAGAATTTGGTTCTGATAACCTCAAATGCTATGTCATTTTCCTGTATATTGTTATTTTTTGCACTTCATCACCTGATTTTTAGAGAATATGCACGTTGTTGACTTGCATTTTTATGCAGAAGCTCAAGCTATGACTACGTTAGGATGGTATGTTAACCTTTGCATCAGTGTCATGGAAACATTCCCCTCATACAAGCAGAGTGCAGGAAGTATCGAAACAAACTCTTTCTGTTCGGATTTTTCTCTATAAACAAGATATTGGTTGTATCAGAGATGCATAGGAAATCTCCCAAATTAGTTTTCCTTCAGAAGTGGTCACTAAAAGGAATTCAACCTTCAGAAATGGTTGATTGTCAACCTCAGGTTGTAAGTAAATTTTAGGGCATGTGTAATACAACATTGTTGTTAATTTTATGCCCACTAGAAGGCGCTTATTAAAATGTAAACATAGGTCGTGATAAGGTACTTGCACAAACGACCTATCGTCGTTTTTTGTTTGAGGACAGTCTCATAATACCACATGTGGGTGCTAGTTTGAGTCCAAATGTTGTTTTGTAGTTACAGTTACTGCATATTGCCCATAATTAATTCTACAAAAACATTGTTGTGTTGAACTGTACTTTTACAAAAGCTTGGTTGTGCTTGACAAATGCGGTCCATACAACAAGCAGAACTAAGTGTATGTGTTGACCTAAAATGAATGTGACATGGTTGTTCTCCCAGTGACTTCTTTTCCAAATTGATGTCTGAATGGGGATTTCCTTCTCTTTGTTTTAGTTTAGAGATCAAAAATTCCCGTTTCAGGTGACTGATCACAAAATTGGAGATACGAGCCAACCATTAGCAATTAAACAGTCACAATCAGATCTGACTATGTGTGTGTGTATGTATAATGGTTTGGATGAAAAACTCAGTACGTGAACATTTTTAATTTTAATTACCAGTTGTTTTTTTTCTGTACAGTCATCCAAGGTTCTGAGCTGATCTGCCAGATCTGATCAATTGTTCCAGAACAGACTGCTAAGTGACTGCTAGATGGGTTTAAAAAGTCATAAAATAAGCAATTATGATGAAAGATTATTATTAGATTGAAAGGAATTATTTTTTTAATTAATATGCATCTGAATGCACTGATCATCAAAACTATCTTTATGTTTTCCATGGTAAATATTAATTTGAAGATGGTAAAAACAATGCTTTTCTGTTTTGTTGTTTATTAGATATTTGTTAAATTTATGTTAGATATGATACTGGATATATATAGAGAGACATGGCATGACATGACTTGTAAAGAATTTTTCCAAGAAAGAGTATGAGGAAAAGGAGTGACAATGACAATGTTATCACTAATTGCAAAAGAAGCTAGACAGAAACTATCAAGTCAAGTCAAGCATTCTCTATTTGTAATAATGTCTTATACAGGCCTAAAATACTATAACACCTACACACTCACTGATGCATAGACCACGCGCACACACACACACACACTTAATCATGTTACATTTTCATGCCTAGAGGAAAAGAGGCCTTTAATATTTTAAACTATTAATTATTGCTGTTGGATATCGGATGTCTTTTCAAAAATTATGCTGTTTAGTTAAGACTAAATACATTCCTTTGAAAATGGTTCATAGCAGTGGTGAAAGGTGTTTATGACTAATAAGTCATTCATTTACTGCTGCTAAAACAGAGTGCCAAAAATTCAATACTTTTCTGTACTAACAAATGAAATCATTTCCCTTTACATGCAAACAGACAAGAAAATTCTACTTACACACTGTAGCCTTCTTGTAACCAAGCCACTGTGACATTTCTGTTTTATACTATTAATAGATTAATTAAAGACTAATTAACATATTTTGTTCTAATTTGAGAGTCTTAATAGATTCATTAATTGTCCTATAGGCCTTTCTAAAATTACTGGCATGATGTAGTTGGACAACAAGAGCTGGAAAGCAGTGATGTGTGGTGTAATGTGACATAAAGTGGATGTTGATACAAATGGAAAAAGTGGTTCCTTTACTGATGTTATACAAAGACTGCCCGGTCTAGAATTAGACACAGACCAGTTCATCAGTAGCCTTATATGGTTATGGATGAACTTAAACTGGGGAGAGGGGGTCGTGATGCTGATGTATCCGGATGTTTTAAAAAGCTACATGGACATTATGACCAGGATGTCTCAAAATGACTTATAGCGTATATGAAATCACAACTTGCATGGAAAAAAAAATGTTCAACTAGAAATGGAGAAATACTTTTTTACCAAGGAACCCCTCTTCTCATTCATGTTTTTTTTTTTTTTTTTTGGGGGGGGTTCCCTATTTGACTCCAATGACTCATTCTTGCATTCTGACTCAGAATTTAAATCTGAAACAAGCTTCAAATAGCACTGCAATCGAAATCTGTACAACTCATGTACTGTAAGCCAGGCTCTCTAAAAAGTCCATATGACAGCTTTGTATGAACCGGCTGAAATTTTGTTACTCATATTATTCATAAAATGTATAAATGCAGTTAAAATGCATTTGTATTTGGCTATGCAAAATGCCACTGCATTGCTTACTGTATTTAATGTATTTATTGTTTAATATGTGTTCTTTATAGAACATACCATTAATGGCTAAAACGTCAAATAAATAAACAATGTAAATTAAACTTTGCATTGTTAGGTCAAGCATATTTTTGGCAAAGGACTCTGGTTCAGTGTGTTTTATATTCATTATCTTCTTTTGAAAGGACCACAGAGACAACAAGGTCTGGAATTTTGTTTGTGGGAGATAATCAATTCTGAGGAAGTTCAGGGTGAACTTCTGTTTTGTTTTGTTTTGTTTTTCTAATTCATTATAGAATTCTCTCTTTTGTTGTTTTTTTTTCTCCATGTGAAAACATGTTTCTAAGATAAATGAAATAAAGTCTGTTACTTTGAAGGACACTTATTAATTGCCAGCTTCCTGCTGTACAAAACTTACATTTCTTTTTTTAGTTGCACTAAGAAGGAAACTGGAAATTAACCGAACAAAACACTTGTGCTCATAAAACTAAGGAAACTCGTTTCCATGAGCTTATGAAGTCACAATTAATGTTTCCTTGTAATTTTAAACCCAATTACATCAAGCAATTGTGAGTTTTAGACTCAAAGTTTCTAGAAAAAAATTTTTGCCAGATAATTAACTCAGAAAGTTGCACTTTTACATTTTTTTCTTCTTATTAAGACATTATTCGTATTTCTGTAAAATTCATCTAAGGCACAGAAGTGTGTGGCTCAGGTTGTCTGAGTGGGATTTTTTCCTTCTTCCTTCAAAGAAAGCAACATCATTTACATTTTGGGAGATAGCCATGTGCAGATACAGGCACACTCTCCTATAAACACAGGCATACAGGGAAGTTCCTATACCCAGGTCTTTCTTCACTGTCCTTTCTATTTGTAAACAGATATTACAAATTCAAAACAGCAAAAGACAAGCAGTGTCATCTGACCTGGTGAGGTACACGAGACCAGTGACAGATTCAACTACAGATGTTCTACATTTATCTCTCCTTTTATGGTCGGAGAATGTTTACATCATTAAATAGATAGCAGCAGACACAGTCTAGTTTCTACTGATGAGTTACCGCTCTGTCATCTTGCTCTAGGAACCAGGTGAAAGCATTTTTTTGGTAAGCATTACCACATATGTGTCAAATGCTGCCATGAAACATAATGGAAAGTAGTGACAGATTAATAGCTTTCCCCATATTTTTGTCTATTTTTACCTTCCGTTTTGCTACGGCGTGTGCACACAGCCTATACTAAAATATAATAACGAGATTCATTTCTGTCATAATTTAAAGCAACTGTATGTTAGTTTTTAACATTGATTACAGTTTTAAAATTATTCTGATGACTTCTGACAAGGCGACAGACTTCTTCTTTCCCACGCTCACCCGCTAGCGTCAGTTCAACGGTGCGTATCGACTGGCGCAGAACAGGCAAAACAGAGCGAGTGTTTTCAAATGTCACGATCACCGCATATAGATAACAGTTAGAATGATGCAAAATTGATATAGTGTCAGTTTTATACACTTTTGTAAAACCCAGCAAGGATAATAACAATAATAGCATCCAAACTGATATTTAACACACACACACACACGTGCATAAAGATATATTATGTGTGTGTGTGTTTGTGTGTATATATATATATATACATATATATATATTCGTGCTATTAGTGCCATTAATCACATCCAAAATAAAAGTTTTTGTTTACATAATATATGTGTGTATTGTGTATATTTATGTATATACACATACAGCATATATTTAGAACATATATTTATTTTGGATGCGATTAATATATATATATAATTTTATTTAATTTTTTCCTTCAGTTTAAGATTGTATTGTATATTAAAATGACTGCTGATCATTGCTTTTCCCTTTGATTCTATTTTCTCTGCCAAGTTCTCACACTGGAGAGTGACCAGGGATCGAGTCCAGCTGCCCCTTATTTTCATCACTTGTCAGATGGCACGTATCTCCTCTTGAGGCTCACAGCCACACAGGCTTTCCCGGCGGCACGTCCCCTGGCCGGACAAACAAAAAAGCTTGCTCACACTATCAGTCCTTGAGGAGACAGTGTGTGCTGAGGCAATGGAAACATGCGCTCCGCAAACTCCCCTTCTGGCTAGCGATGCCAATTTCATGCCTATTTATCACAGAGAAAAGGCAGACTGTCTTTTAGTCCACTCACAGAAGTGAGCTAGTTGGAGCTCATACAGTAAAGCTTTGGAAAACCAGAGCCCCTGCAGGGTCATTGATGACCAGAAACACAAATGCAAAGTCCTCCTAATCACTTGCACAATTACAGGGCCTAATCGGATGCTTCTCGTCAAAAGCTTTATGGCCCTGCATCTCTTTACTTTGATGTGGTCAGTGCTTCGGTTTTATGAGACCTGACATCTACAGCTAGAAACAATGTGAAAAGGGTCTGAGGGGGGCGTTTACTAAACCATAGAACTGTGTAAAGTATTCTAAAATGTTCCTCTGTTTAGGTTCATTATAAATAGATCACGAATATCAGAAATTAAACCAAACCATGAACCCGTAGTGTTGCTGATCCTTTAACATGTGCTAACTTGTTTGTTAAAAATTAATTTGCATACCTGGTTGTATGGTTGTTTTATGGACATATTTTAGAAAAGAATAAGTAGGCCTGCTCATGTTAAATTCAACTATCAATCAGGGGTGCGTTTCCCAAAAGCAACTATTGTCGCAAGTGTCGTTACCAATAGAATTCAATAGTTAGTTAACAATACTTTTGGGAAACATACCCCTGTTTATTTTTCACAGTTTGAACAAGTCAGCACTCTCTCTAAATTCTTTTTCTACATGTTCCTTGCTCAAGGGTCTCACCTCAGTCGTGGTATTAAAGGTGGAGAGAGTACTGGTTATTCACTCGCCCCACCCACAATCCCTGCCGGACCAAGCCATAAAAAATTCTGCCTAGACTAACAATAATATCATCTGTCATCATGAAGATAAAATTTATTGCCTTAGAAATATCTTGATGCAACGTTATTACAAAAATATATTTTTTTAAAGAAGCATTAAGAATACACACATAGAAAACAAGGTAAAAGTATTAGACTTTTTGTAATTTATTATTTTAAAAGGTCACATTTCAAGTATAAAAAAAAGAAACAATTCAATACTTTTTTTTTAGATAAAACATGTGTTCACAGACTAAACAGTGTGTGTGATTTCATTAGAAAGAAAACTTTTGTTTAGTATTTTGAGATCTTGAGATGTTTCATTACAAAGATTGAGATAAACAAAGGAAGAAAAAAGGCAGACGTAAACAAACAACACAAGTTAAACCATTTTTTTCACATGGCAAACTAGAAACGTGATTCAAGTAAAATCATGACAAAAAACTATTCAGCATATATCAGTGCTAAAATCTGAGGTCTAATGTAAACTTTTTTTTTTACAATACATACAATGTACACATTTAATAAATAGTCAAAGCATCAGATTTGTACAAAACTATTAAAAATATGAATTAAAAGATACATTTCTCAGTACAATAAATAAAATAAATAACCTATAAATAAATAAATAATAAATAACTTTCTAGCAGAATACATCTATCAGAGTTCAGATGTCCGTTCTTTCAGTAAAACTGTTGGGCTGACGTTTTGATCTGAGTGGGAAGAACTTGCATTAATGGTGGTTGGTACTGAATCTTTTACATTAGGCACGTAGAAGGACGCCATAGGGCAGGGCCCTTTGACATTATTGCAAACCAATTTCTGCAGAGAGGCTGTATTGACAATCTCAAAGCCCACTTTGCCACCAAAGGTGCTCGGTTTCCAGTACTCGGGGGAACAGATGGGATTTCCCATGAGTCCTTTGAGGGAGTAGGGGGCACCCATTTCCACCATGGTCTCCCCAAAGATGGCGTTGACCCTGGGCTTCTCAACCAGCAGCCCAGCATAAAGCTCCACAGCATCAACATCCCCGTACAACTCTTCAAGTTCAGCAGCCATCTCCTTCTCTCCTAAAACATAAAACAATCTGTCAACACAAACTGTTGTCTGAATTAACACTGATTTTACAGTATCTGCAAGGTATGCTTTTAAAATACTGGTCTACATGTAAATTGCAGAAAACATCCATGTTCAGACCTGATAAATGCAAATATATTAACCCTCACCTGTCATTTCTTCAAAGGATTTGTATGGCTTCATGTTAAAACGTCTCCTGTAGGCATTGATAGATTGGTAGCGCATTTGCCTGCTGTCTTCAATCGACTTCATGGCCACCTTCAACACAGCTGGTGCAACATTACGCCCTCCAGCTACCTGAAGTAAAAGACAAGATTTATAATTCACCAAACCCACACTAAGGGCGGTACCTTGCAACAGTATCTACAACAGGCTAATGCAAAACATTCGCTTCTTTATCTTTTCTTAAAATACATGAATGCTTACCCTTCCAGCAATCTGTTTGGTGAAGGACTCAACCAATCTGTTGATGCCATAGTCTGTCAGTATAGACGTGTTGAAGAGAAACTGCTTATAATTGTAGACTTCATCCTGGACGTGAAACTCATCAGGCATAAGGGGGTGCCAGTGGTAAAGAGTGTTGAACTCAGAAGAGATCCTGTTCTGATACTGGAAGCGCTCGTTGAAGAGAAGTTCAGGATCAAACTTGAGCTTAAAGTGGTATCCACTGAGATGCTGCACATAATCTTCAATGACAATTTTGATTGTCTCGCCTATGTAGTCAGAATATACAAAGGTTAGAACCATGACAGAGATCTTACAATTTCATCTGAACTAAATTTCCTTTTGCTACGGGACACTCACCAATTAGGATGAGCCGTGCGGTCTGAAACAGCCTCTCGTCATCCCAGTCAGGATGCTCCTGCTTTAGTATATCACACACTCGGTTGTGTTCACGCAGCCAGATGGTGGCATACATCATGAGTCCAGGAACCAGTCCAAAGGCTTCGTGACCAACGGCAAAGCGATGGGACTCAGGTACATGAGGAGGGTAGTGCATGTCTGCTTGAACCTCACTGACTGTCGGAGGATAAACCTCACCATCCCGAACCTGGTTAAAGCAACAAAAAATGAATTTTTTTAGACAAGTGTGTTTGTGACATAAAAGAGAAACCTCAAGTGAAAAATGAGTAAGCAACAATTAAAATGTTACAAAATGGCAAAATTGCCTAATGGGAAGGGAGGATGAGGTAACTTGGAGTTCAGTAAACTGGAGGTCATTTTAGTTAATTTTGGGGTGGAGACATTCCTTACCTGATATCTCAGCTTGCCATCCTTGAAAAGTCTCAGCTTGTGTTGACGTTCAAGGTTCTCACCGTATATGTGTCCCAAATCAACCTAAAAACATCAGGCAAAGTCAGTCAGATGCAACAGTGAATGTGAAAGGACCGTTAATAGGTTGATGTCACCTAAAAATGTAATGTGAGATACACACCCCGTGATTCAGGGCTCTTGTGAAGGCTGGACCTTTCTTCATGTCGGTTTTGAAGAACTGGTGTGTAAAATGTTGGGCGAAGAAAGCAAACATAAGACTGGTGCGTTGAGGGTCTGGGATGAACTTCCTCCTGAGAAGCAGCTTCTCAGCCAGAAGTTTCACGTCTGGGAGTTCTTTCTTTCCTGGTAAAGCAAAAAAGAATTAATAAGAAAAAGACATCCACCGTAAATTTACATCTCCAGTTAAGAGTCTTAAACACCAACCCAGAACTGTTACAATAAACCAGGCGTATGAGCATTCTGTGTAATTCTAAGATATTTTAGCCTCTAGATTCAGTGACTTTACTTGATGGAGAAGAATCTCTCAGCAATAATGCTGTAAGCATTAACAGCTTATATTTATTTAAGGTTTTCTCTTCCACTCGCCCAAGGCATGCAAGCAGGCAGGTTGTGTCCGCAAGCTTCCTGTTTAGCTGTGATGCCAGAAATGTGAATGGTAGGAAATGTGAGAAAACAGGTCTGGGGACTAACCTGCGACTCCCATTGGTGTTGGGCAATCGTGCGGGACAGGAGGCAGCGTGCGAGTGTAGTAGGAGAGATTTGAGTAGGCTTCCCAGCTTTTGTAACCATAGTCAGCATTGAATATAGGAGGGCTATCAATCAGATGGGAGCGAGCTGGTTTAGGAGGAAAATCAATTTTTTAAAGTCAGTTTTAATTTTGAGTTGCATTTATAATTCATATCATTGATGTAAAGAAACTTTTAGAGTTGCATTTTTAAATACAGGTATTTAAAAGTGCACGAGTTACACTTATAACAACTTACATGTTAGCACGTATCTCATTATGCCGTCTCTCAAAAACGACACTTTGTTGAGGATATTCCACAAGCTTTTGAAGTGTGTGAGAATATAATGCACCGTGTTGGGAGAAGGCTTCAGAGAAACTTTCACCCATGTGAGAAACTCAGCTGTAAAAACGACACCGAAGCAAACGGTTAGTCAGGTACTGACAGAGAAACAGGAAGCTAATTCTTTTACAGAAGTCTATGCGGTATACACTTACGTGTTGTGCAGTTTTCACCGTAATATCCAGTGCGTGTACAGTCACATTCATACGAGTCTGAGCCCAATGCCGTACAGACACCTCGATTCTGACACGGCTGAGAGCAACAGGGGTTGGCTGCATCACAAAAATATTGATTATTTTAGACAGCTTAACTTACCTAACGTTGATAATACTGAAGAATCATAAGAGATGTGGAAACGAAAACGTATAAATAAAGAAATGACTTACCTCCTTGGCAAACCATGAACCCCAGGTGCAAAAGAATAAATAATACCAAACTGTTCATTCCAGTGGCGTATAGTAGTAGATGTATTGGATCGTTCCTCGCCAGTTCAGATCAGAGAATGAATTAACTTCAGAGTGAGAGAGGCGCAGTTATAAGAGCAGAAGAGTGACGTAACACCTTCAACTTTCATGCCTAAAATGACTTCCTACATGACTCATCTACAGTGCAAGACCGTGATATAATCGTTTGATGGTATGGCATACCTGATTATCAGATGTCATAAACTAGCCTAATATCTTTAGGGAGTTAAGATAAAAGACTTAAAAGTTTTTTTAGGATGCATCTTGTCCATGTTTTACATTTTTTTTGTCACTTACCAATAGGAAGCAAAAGAAAACTGTGTCTAATAAACTGTAGTAATAATAGGCTAATAATAATAATCTGATACACCCTCTGCTAAGTGATCACATTATTGTTGATGATAGCCTAAGGATTCTTTCTCTGGACCAAACAGAAAAGACATTGTAAATAAATTATTTTTTAATTTGAGTCAAGTTCTGAATGAAAATACATTCGGATCAAGTCGATTGGAATACACTTTAAAAAAATATATATATATATATTATTAATTTTTGAAACACAAAAGCAAGCCTACTGCTTAATGATAAGTATAACCAAAACATTCAATCCATATTAAATCATCGTTAATGCATTACACAAAAAATATTTGTGTAACATGAATACACAGAATACATTTATATAAACGTAACATATGTGTTTTGAACGAGCCTTTTTAAAGATTAATGTTTTTTGTGTGTCATTATTAATCCTCTTTCTCATCCTCGTTTTCTGCGATCACCTGTTCAAGCTCATATCGCATAAGGAACTGCCACCTTGTGGCAGAAATGAATGACTCAACTGCACAGTATAGGTCCTCTAATAAGACAAACCTGCTCTCCTCTTCATCTCTGCTGACTGTTACCTCGGAAAAAACTTCTTCTTTATGATTGTTAATTGTATAACATTAAATGCATATAGAAAACTCGGTGTAATAAGGGTTTATAATAGTGCTTTTTATAATCCATATAACAAATTTACAGTGAAATAAAGTGTATCCTGTCAGCAATAGCCTATGAAAAGCAAAGAACACAGCGCAAGACAAGGGACGATACTGCTGGACGAGGATGACACTTTATCATCATAGGAAGCTTGTTGTTGGACCTCCTCTTTTTTTAAAAAATGAGTCTGATAGAAGCGCACTCTCTCTCTGCATAGAAGACGACTGATTTTTTTTTTCTATATTTCTGCCTTGGTGTGCACTCCAGCCCAGGGTAAGATGAAAGGTTAATTACTCCGTCTGTATTTGTTTACTGCAGGTAAGCTGTCGTTCACACTACAATACGTCACGTGAAAATAGCGGTGCGCAGATCCAGCGTCAGCACTGTAAGTGTAACCTACTGACAGTTTAAGGGCAACTGCATGTTTAAAAAAAGTTTCCATTAGTTTCATAATACGTTATTTAGATGTCAAAAGCACGTCTCTGTTCATCTAATACTTTGAAGTTAAACAACAGGACAGTTGCAGCCCGAGGAGTTTTGTGGTAGATAGGCCATATGGCTAAACAGCACTGCTGAAAGATGATCGATCTGTTTCAGATCTTAAGGCTGCAATTAAATAAACCTTTTCCAAGCAAAATCAGAATGTATATCGTTTGCGAGATCGGAGTGTAGCGCGTTGTAGTTGTAATAATTTTAATAACAGATTGTAGGCAGAGTTTTATTTCATAAAACCTTCTATTAACAGCATCCTACGTCAGACAAGTGTCACATTTACGTGAACATTCTGCAGTGAAGAGAAGACTCTCTGGCTCAAGTGTGAAAGTTATAGACGGTTCAACGTAGTTTTTATGGTTAGTCGCTGGTTTAGCTAACCAGAGAACCTGACGTTCTCCGTTACGCAATTTTAGCTTCCGCTGAAGTGCACAATATTCACTGATAATACATGCAACTGTAATGCTGGTTTCTAAGCACATATGTTAGCAGTGCTTTTTATATAACTGTTGTCGTAGTGTTTCCAGTTAACCAGTTTACATGTTACTTTGTGCTCAGTGAGTGTCACAATGCAGCTCAGACTGTGAAAGTCAGATTTGAACAGTTTCATCCTGCCACAGTTATTATCTGTGTTGACGCACTTCCCGTTTTAATGTGCTTAAATGGACTTCGTTTTAGTCCATGCGTAAAGCCTATTTCTATTCCTTCCTAATGCTTTCACATACTCACACATTTGCACCAATGCCACGCTCATTTGGTTCTTAGAGCAAGGTAAAAAAAGGTTACATTTAAACATTTTTGTTACTATTTACTATTTGTCATTCGTGTATAACAGGGGTCACCAAATTCAGTCCTGGAGGGCCGGTGTCCTGCAGAGTTTAGCTCCAACCCTAATCAAACACACCTGAAGTAGCCAATAAAGGTCTTACTCGGTATGGAGAATGGGAATGTGTCTTCACAGCAGCAATGCATTCTGGGAATTTAGGACACGGGCGCTACAGCAGAGACTGGAAAATATAGTGAATGTAGACGTTAATATTATTTAATGTTTATATTATTCTTCTTAAGATCGAGTTGGAGGGGTTAAGGCTCACTTTACGTCTTTTGCCATAGCCCTTTGCATGGCCAGTGTGAAAAATGTGCTTTTTTTAGCATTAGAAAACTGAAAAAGAGGTAGCCTATTCCTGCAGACATTGATAATAGCCCTTATGTCTGCATGAAAAACCTCTGCTTTTATAAAGTATGCGATCTTATGTTACTTATCATAAATATAATAGCCTATAAAATGTCTGCATTCAATACATAACTCGGTTGAAAGTTAAAATGAAACTCGGAATGGTAAACATCTCATATACTATCTCTGTTTATATAATGATTTGCATTAAACTGTAAGCAAGCCCCAAACTACAAACAGAAGAAAATCATATATGGAAATATTATCTGCAACAGCTCATTAATACCCTTGTTTCGCATCTCTAATAAAAAGAATCTTCAGCTTGGTTCACTAAAGTAAAGGTATTTATTTGCATATCATTCAAAATATACGGCTCAGCAGCTTCTAGTAAGTTCTGTTACCTTTATAGGCCCTAATGGCTTAATTATATACACTGAATGGTTTTACTGGGCAATATGATTGTATATAACAATGATAACTGTCTGAAATCTAGCTATATATTCTCCCCTTTAAAAAATAGCCACGGTTTTTCTACTCTAATCAAAGTTAGCAGTTAGTCACTGTAGTGAATAATGACCATTTGCAGCCTCGTGGACAAAGAGAACAGCATTTTTTTTTATTTAAAGAGATTTACACATTAGTCTGCTTTATTCTAAGAGTATGTAAGGTAGTTTTCAAAAAAACAGTAGTAGTAAACGGTCGGGTTTTTCTGTGGTGATTTTCATGTGTTTACACCGCATGCTTTTCAGCGTGTCCTAAAACATGGCTGAATCCAGCGCGGCGTGACGTAGATTCCCATACTCTATACTTGAAACTTTCAGGCAGGTTTGTTGAGGCAAGTTGGAGTTAAACTCTGCAGGATCAAGTTTGATGACTCCTGGCCTATTTGGTTAGTATTAGAAAAACAAATGTCATGTGTGTTCTTTGTGTGAGAGTTCTGTTTTATGTTCTTTATTTGAGTGTTATTTCATTTTAGTTTTGTCCCTATTTACATCATGAAAAATTACATTTTCATAGATTTGAAAAAAAAAAATAGATTTAAAAAAACAAAACAAATGTATTGAAAACAAATCTCTAAAAACATCAAACAACAAACTGATTTTTAAAAACAAAATATAAAATAGAGTTTCAGTAATTTCACTGTAAATTATACCTTGTCATTGAAAAATAGCTTTATTTATTTATGTTCTTTATGTATCTTTTTTTAGTGCATTAGATGTCCATTTGCACAACACCTTCTCTGGGTGCAAAGTTCTTTGAGGAATTCTGGATAACCAGACAGTTTTGTCTAATTTAGTGGTGAAGGAACCATGTCAAGGCACCAAGAAGATCATCACATCTTTGTAAGTAGAAAACTAATCTCAGGTCTGTGCATAAAAACAGAAGCAAACAACAGAGTGTGGCTTTCAAGGTGGTAATCCAAAACAAAGTTTGACAGCACTGATGGTTTAGGAAAACCACTATTCTGGTTTTCCAAGATATTCTTGTTTTTTAAGTTTACATCAAGAATGCTGATATGCATCAGCATGGATGTCATAGCCTTTTTTTGGAGAAGTGTTTTGTGCTGAATTGGCCAATGTTGGCTTACAAGTATAAAGAGCAAAATTATTTGGACACATTATGTAAACAGAAAAAGAGAAAACATGTTACTAGCTATACATCTCTACATTTGATTTATGAGGTCAGGCTACATATGTTTTTTTTAATATCAAGTTTAAGAAAGGTATTTTTATGCTTCTGGCTAACCACCTCAAACTGAAATATATATTGGTGTGAAAAAGATATGTTGTACCAACGCCCAAATGTGCACTTATGGGCTTTGCTACATTTATTGGCATGTTGTTTTTTCCCTTAGAGTTAGATGTAAATTAGAGATGTATTCAAATTTTAAAAGGTAAAATGAATAATAGTTATAAAGATTATAGTAGTAGTTTTAGGGAATCACTAGCAGCAGTAATGGTGGTGAGCCGAGTGTTCTGTGTATTTATTTTTTTTAGGTTGAACAGCAAATCTCACACAAACTCAAAGTAAAAGTATTGCGAGCTGAAAATGTCACCAAGGGACCTCTTGGAGACCTTTGTGAGTACTTATTTTCAATACTTTTTAAATATGAAGTTTAGGTACTTCACACAGCATAATGCACTGCCTTTATCAGTTTTAAGCAACTAAGCTCAGAGGAATAAGATATCATTTGGGTTTTTTATATTATATTATTAATCAAAAACTAACTAAACATGCTTGTAGTGGATACCCCGGACCCATATGTGGAGTTGTTCATCCCCACTTCCCCAGAGAGCAGAAAGAAAACACGACATATAGACAACAACATCAATCCAGAGTGGAATGAGGCCTTTGAATTCATCCTCGACCCCAACCAAAAGAATGTGCTTAAGGTAAAGAGAAACAAACTGAATTTCTGTTCCAAATCTAAACTTAGTCAGTTGTTCTTCAACATTACAGTCACTATAATAATGTAATTTGCTATTAACTATGCAGCAGAGGAGCAAAAATGAGTATAAAAGGTGTAAAAGTGTGTAATGTCTGGCCCACTACTGTAGTTGCACCAGATTGAAGCTCAAAATGAAAGTTTCCAAACAGGTTTGCCCTTGTTTACCATTGTTGAAAACTTGTAGTTTACTGTAACATTAAACTCATGGTGTGTCAGGTTACCACCCAAAAAACAGACCAATGTTATAAACCTCAAAATGTCTCTGCATGTTTAATTGAGATAGGAGAATGTGTTTTTAACACTAAATAAATTACACACTTCCTGCTTGCAGTACATTGTTGTCATGTTGCTTTAATAAGGCCTTGGTATTTCTAATTCTGTGTAGTAATTTGAACCTTCCTTCAAATCTTTTATGTTGATCAGGATTTTAGAAAGCACAGTTCTTAGTAGTGTATGTGCAGTTAATGATATGGTTTCTGTATCCTGTTTCCAGCTGACATTAATGGATGCTAACTATGTTGTGGATGAAATTTTGGGTACGGCTTCATGTGACATCTCTAAACTTAAATTTGGACAAACAGTATTAGTGTCATTTCTTATTGGAAAAGTAAGTTTTATCTATATGAGGAGCACTTTCTCTTTAAAAAAGTTTTTTACAAGTAAAATCGATCATATTTACTTTTTTAAAGTACAATATTTTATATATGGATTATTATATTGTCTCTTCTCCACATTTATTAATTTTTAATAATCTCCATCTTTGATCTGGATTGTGGTAATATCTGCTATTGTCGTTTTACAGATGACCAACATATACTTAGAGCTTTCTTTGGAGGAGTGGTATGTATAATCACAAAAACACAACTGGCTTCTGTGAGTTGTGTACAATAACATATAACTTTTATTGTTAATCACCACAAATCTGACTCTTTTTTTTCTTCTACTGTTCTCAGCTCAGCAATGGACCTGAGATTCAATCTGGATCTGTGCCCTGAAGAAAAGCTCTATAGACAACACCGGCATGACAGAGTCATGCTGGGCATCAAGAAATTGTTGCACATGGAGAAACCATCCTCCCTCCCTTCCTCTCCTCATGAGGTACCACTCATTCATTGACTGCTTCCTCCACTGGTCATGAAGGTTCATATTTAGAATTAGACTGATTCTCATTTACTGTGATGATGTTCTTTGTCACAGCCATTGTTCTTGTGAGCAAGAGGGGTGTGGTTGTGTGAAAAACAGTACAAAACGTGTTTGATGCAGATGTCACCTCACTGTCATGCACATAGAAACACCTAATGAAAGGCAGTAGAAAGTTGACCTGGATTACTGACGCAGAATTTCTTCACACAGCTCAGATTTCCACATACCTTTAGGAAAGTCATCATTTACCGCATGAGAAATTTGGCAACATCAAGCAGCTGTGAGAAAATATAAGAAATGGTTTTGTTTTTTTAAAGGTCTTTTTAAAGTAATTGAACCATAGGCTGGAAATGACGTTAAACTGCTTTTGTGCATTTAAAAGATTAGTTCACTTCCAGAATAAAAATTTCCTGATAATTTACCCCTATATCATGCAAGATGTTGAGGAAAACATTCCAGGATTTGTCTCTGTATTTTGAACTTCAATAGGAGCCAAAAGGTTGAAAGTCCAAATTGTTTCACAATCCCAACCAAGGAATAAGAGTCTTATCTAGCAAAACAATCAGCCATTTTCTAAAAAAACAACAACAAATTTTAGATTTTTTTAACCACAAATGCTCATCTTTCACCATCTCAGGGGTAGGCAATGTCAGTCCTGGAGTGCCGATGTCCTATAGAGTTTAGCTCCAACCCTGACAAAAAACCTCACCTGCCTGTAGCCTTAGTAATCCTGAAGACCTTGATTAGCTTGTTATATCCATACCCAGCATTATACTCAACACACAATAGTGTGCATATAGGCTGAATATGAAACGATTCAGTGCTCACACTTCATCATCATAACAATCCAAATACAATCTGAGGTACTGTATCTGACACCCCATTTAGAGAGGGTATGCAGCTCCTGCAGATCAAAGGAATGACTCCAAACTGAGAAAAACTGTGCTTTGGCAAAGGGGGGACCGTGCTGCAAGAGACAAGCAATTTGTCCCACACCCCTAAAACAAAGTGTACATCCTTAATGCCAATCCTTTCTTCTGTGCTGTGACGCACATGACGTTATGTAGTGCAGAGTCTTGGTTCCATTCCTCAGAGCTGCAGCTGATTGTAAGAAAAGAGCAGAGTTTTAGTGATGTCCAGTATACATCACCAGAGAGGAGTCTGTTGTTTCATTGAAAAGGTCAAGTTATGTATTTTACATAAAAATGTCAGAAAGTGAAAAAGGAAAAGAATGCATGGAATACATCATTATCAGATCTACAACAGATTTTAAATGCTTTCCAAGGGCACGTGGAAGTAAATAATGTTAACTTTAGACAAGTTTTGTATTTTCAATACTGTAACTCTGCAATGATGTGAATGCAGTATGTATTACTGAAATCCAAGTTGAAGACAATCCCAGATCGTTCAAGGACACAATTTTTTTGAGTCAATTTTTTTAACTCACTACCCTTTTGTTAGCATTTTGGTAGCATTCTACTTTGTTACTAAAACTTGTGTTTACTTGCATGCAGGTTCCAGTGATTGCTGTGCTTGGCTCAGGTGGAGGTTTCAGGGCAATGGTTGGTTTTTCAGGGGTTATGAAGGCTTTGTATGAGTCTGGAGTTCTGGACTGTGTCACATATATAGGTGGCCTATCTGGATCCACCTGGTATGAGGACATTTAACTAAGCTTTTTTATCTTTCCATAATCATCTTTTCACTTCCTACTCATATAAATGCTCATTTACTGTTGTGTGTCTCACAGGTACATGTCCACTTTGTACTCTGACCCAGAGTTCCCCACTAAGGGTCCAGAGCAGATCAATCAGGAGCTGATGATTCGTGTGAGCAGTAACCCTCTCCGATTACTCCTTCCTAAACACATCACTAACTATGTACATGCTTTGTGGAGCAAGAAGGTCACAGGGCAGCCTGTTACTTTTACAGATATCTTTGGAATGTTGATAGGGGATACGCTCATTCCCTCTGTAAGTATCTGAGGGGGTTTCTTTGTTCTTCCATTTTAATGATTCAGAAATGCACAATGCCCATCTGGTGATACAAAGGTTCCATTTCTCATTTTGCTTTCTCAACAGAGCATGGACACCAAGTTGAGTGAGTTACAGGAAAAGATAAATGAGGCTCAGGCTCCTTTACCCTTGTTCACCTGCCTGCATGTAAAACCAGATGTCTCTGAGCTTAAGTTTGCAGGTAAAAGGGGTTTACTTTTCTGTGCTTTTTTAAAACTCTATTTGGCAGTTAAAAAGGTGTCTTTCTTAAAGGGGTCATTGGATGCAACATGCACTTTTACAAGTAAGTTTAACTGAAATGTGTGTTGGCAGGGTGTGTACACAACCACCCTATAATGATAAAGGTCCACCCAGTGTTTATTTTAGTCTTGTTAAATCATTTCCATTTTCTCATATCAAGCCATTCTCAGATGCCTGTCTGTGTGACGTCACAGACCCCTCCCCCTAACTGACACTAGCATTTTACCTTAGACCTGCCCCTGAATGAGCTGCCATCAGTCCGCCATTTCATGTTTCAAAGCTGGAGCTGATGTAAACAACGGCTCTTAAGGTGTTCTGTTGTTGGATGTAATAATGAACATAGCAGTTGTCATTTACTCTGACATCTGATTCACTGAAGATGCAGTGGATTACTTTAGTTTTTGAAGGGAATGCTCCCCAATCTACCTAAATGCATTTATGTTCACGCAAATCATTCGTGAACCAGCCTCACCTACAGAAGAAGTGAGTATAAGGTTCTTTGCAATGTTTGCAAATAGTCTTTTCTAATAACATGCTAGTTAGCAAGTTCCACGGCTAAAGTAAACAGTCTCATAAGAATGTCTCGTCACCCCACAGAGGAGAGGGGCGAGGTCAGCAGAGCTCATTAGCACTTAGGGTGTACTCACACTAGGCAATCCGAACCGTGCCCAAGTGCATTTGACCACCAAAGCGTGGTTCGTTTGATTAGTGTGACCGCTCCAAAACGTGCCCAAGCACGATTCGTTTAGTCGGCCCTGGCCCACTTGGAAGAGGTAGACCAGAGCACGGTTCAGTTGGGCTTGGGCGCGGTTCGCATGTAGTGTGAGTGCTAACTGTGCTGGAGCATGGAATAGGGAGCGAGACTCGAGTCACTTTTTTTTTTTGCGACGCTCCTCATACGAGTAGCACGATTGCTTGAAAATTTCCGATCCACAAAGGTGATAGAACGGTTCATCAATATGCTGTGAGAGGGCTGTGTACCATGGCGGACAAAATGACTCAAAATAATAAGCCACAAAGTAAACAGAGCAATGGACTCCACTGTGCTGAGCGAGAGCACTTCTCTTCCTGTTCATCTTAAAAACGGAGCATCACAATGACGTAAGCGTGCTCCGGCACGAATGCTAAAGACCAATGTGAGTGCAGACTAGTGGGGGAGGGGGGACAATCGTACTCGGCCTCGGTTCACGGCAACCATGCCTAGTGTGAGTACACCCTTAAAGAAACATGGACTAAAACGGCTTCCTGAAAACAACTGATTTTTACACTCCCGTTGATAAATTTTAACTAAAGTTTGTATAGACTTTTGACCAAGATTCTAAAGAATCATATCAACTTCTGGAAAATGCGCATCTGATGATCCTTTTAATTTAACAATTTGGTAACACTTTACAATAAGGTTCGTTAGTTAACATTAGTTAACAACATTAGCTAACGTGAACTAAAAAAAAAACAGGATTTATTAATCTTACTTAATGCTAATTTCAGCATTTACTAATGCATTATTAAAATCACAAGTTGTGTTTGCTAACATTAATTAATGCACTCTGAGCTAACATGAACTAACAATGAACAACGGTATTTATATTAATGAAAGTTAATAAAGATGAATACATACTGTAAAAAATGTTAATGTTAGTTAATACATTAACTAATGTTAACAAATGACACCTGTCGTAAATTGTTACCAACAATTTTTACATGTATTTCAGAATTTCTTATTTAGCATCTGTGCTTTTCAAGGATAGGTTATTATTTTCTTTATGACATCAAATATCCATTTCCATTGTGCCAACTAATTGTTAGGGTAATATTATACCTTGGAAATATACAAAGACCATTTCCAGCTGCATTGACACTGAGTCAGTGTGCTTACTGAATGAATGAATGAAGGGGGATGCCATTTATAGTAGTCTGACTTGTTGAACTGCCTGGGGAGAACCCAATTGCGTCAGCAGATTAGTGTAAGAATGTGAACAAGTTTGTAAAATTTCTTTTTTTAGTTCAAAGAACACTTGTATTGTTCTTCTAAAGCCTTTTAGTTGTTTAAAGGTTTGTCTGTCAATCTGTAATTAAATATAGGCCGTAGACATTCACCTGTGTCACAATTGACTGCTGTTGGCATCTCTTTCTGGTTTGAGGTGTAAAGAATGGAAAAATGTTCTATAGACCTTAAGACCTTAAATTCATCTTATCTAAGAACAGATTTACATCACAAGTAAGGAGATTTTAATGCACATGGCTGTTTTAACAGAACATAAATGGGCCTCTTTATTATAAGCAGTTTTTTCAGACATCACACCTGTCACAGGTATTTTGTTTTTGGTATATACATGCATCAGTGCAGCTGGTATAAATGCAGCTGAATGAAAGCAACTATTCAGACACTGAGACACTCAAGGGAATCACCCTCACGTCATGTGTCATTGAGGTACTAAAGTAATCCTAGGAGACAGAAAGACATCCGAACCACTCCTATATCCACAATAGACTAAAACTGTGCTAACTGTCAATACCTTAGACTTTGATTTATAATTTTTGTCTGAAAAAGCGTCAGTCTATTTTCCCACTCACACAAAATAGCTTTTGTGTTTTGAGCATTTCGTTTAGTTGATTCATGCATCTGCCTTCGTCAAAAGTGACATACTTCATCAACACTCTCAGAAAGCTGAAGTCTGAAACACTGCTTTCGCACATTCACAAAAACTATTTGAAATATGCAATTTGTCATTATGTTTTTTGCAACCTAGTGTTGGTCTCTTGTTCAAAATTATACTTCACCTGTACGTAATTAGGCCTCCTTTTAGTCTTGTATTTGTTGTCATGGGCATGTTTTGCTGATTTCTGTTGGTTGTAGATACATTTCTATTGTGGTTGTGTTTTGTCTGGTGTGTTTTAACTGACAGATTGGGTGGAGTTCAGTCCGTATGAGATCGGAATGGCTAAATATGGAACCTTCATGACCCCTGAACTTTTTGGAAGCAAGTTCTTCAGGGGTAATGTGGTCAAGAAGCATGAAGAGAGCCCTCTTCACTTCCTTATGGGTACAGTGTCTTTGTTTTCTGGATTTCTCTTAGTAGTAAGTGGCGAACCATGAGAAAAAAACAGAAATTGTTCTTATGAAAATAGTGACACCACATAGTTGGAATCTTCACAGTCAGAGCCAAATATCACCTGATTTAAGGGTGTTGGTTCAGTCATTTCCAATAATCTCATCCTTACTGTATTGCAATGCAAGAATAACTAGTGTTGTAATTCAGTGGCATACACTCAAAATTTATGAAAGTCACTGTGACCATAAAGAAACATTCTTTGAAATGTGTACTGCCTAGATAAAGTTTCACAGCGGATTTAAAGTTTATTTTTACAACATTGACGTGAGAATCTGCAATGGTATTTGTTTTCTATTGTTTTAGGCTCTATAACCTTTAACAAAAAGTCTCATTTTACAACTGTGTAATGTTGAAGAATAAAAACGAATGTTAAGTAGATTTTAAAATAAAGGCTAGATCATATTTCATCCGTATATGAACAAGAAATTGTTTTGAAAAATAATAATAATAAAGGACCATTAGAATTTGTGTATTATATTAATTTTTACATTATTATTGTGATTTATTATTATTAATAATTAATTAAATAGTCCAGTACATTTGTAATGCACAATTGTAAGTAGCCTACACCATGGTAGTATTTGAATTTATATTTTGACAAATGTAAGTATGTGTTTACTTTTCGATTTTGGGGTGAAATATAGTCAAATAGTATGTTTTAGTGTGTGGGATACAGTGTGTTTGTAAATGTTGCACAGGTGTATGGGGCAGTGCCTTCTCCATCCTGTTCAACAGAATTTTGGGATTCAACGATGCGTCCAATGGCAGCACCATGGAGGAAGAACTAGGTACAATTATTTTAATAAACATTTTCATCTGCATGCCACAAATTTGTATAGAATGTAAATGTCTTTCATTCACAAAGTTCTGCACATTCTTGTTGCATAATGACGGTGCCTTGTGTGTTTGCATGTCTGATGGTAGGATGGTATGATACTGTGATGTTATCAGACAGCTACACCAATCTGTTTACTAATGAACTTGCAGTTAAATAAAGCAACAGTTGTGAAGCCCACATCACATGAAAACATCCTGGTGCACACACTCATACTGGGATGATCTGAGAGATTGTGATAACTGTTTGAGCAGGTTTGCAGTGTGGTTTTGATGCACGTTTGCACATTTTTTTTCAACAGAACAGATTAAACCGGAACACATTGTAGGAGAGGACAGTCTAGATAATGATGAAGACCAACATAAAGGTGAGATTTTACACTATTTGGGTATCACAAACCCCTAAAACGACAAACTTGCATTTAGAGCATTAAGACCAAATTTACACTAAGGAAAAAAAAAAAGTTTAGTTATGTATAAAATATTGTTTGGAAATGTATTATTTTTAATGTTATTAAACCATTGTATGTATGTATGCATTGTATTGTAAAAAGTTTTAATTATTATTTTTTCAAGGAGCTTCTGGATCCCACAGTGTCCCATTAAAATATCAGTGCAAATCCTTAAGTATAATGAATGATTTGGTTTTGTTGGTCCACCTGCAGAGGATGAATATCAGGCAAGCTGGATGCAGCGCATGGTTAGTTCTCTCTTCAGTGACTCAGTTCTTTTTAAAACACGAGAAGGCAGAGCAGGAAAAGTCCACAACTTTATGTTGGGCTTAAACCTCAACAATGATGTGCCACTTTCCCCTTTCACTGAGACCACCAGTCCCATGGAGGATGAGGTTGATGCGGTCACAGGTAAGAGTTTGGAGTTGGAGTTTGTTATGGTGATTTAGGTTTACCAAATTATCCTCAAGTGTTGCCTTATTGTTCTTTTCTATCTTTGGATGCTTTCAGACCCATTTGAGTTTGACCGTATCTATGAGCCGTTAGACGTAAAGAGCAAGAAAATTCACATGGTGGACAGTGGCTTGACCTTTAACCTGCCTTATCCTCTGATTCTAAGACCTCAGAGAGGTGTTGACCTCATTATCTCATTCGACTTTTCTGCCCGACCGAGTGACTCTAGTCCTCCATTTAAGGTTAGTACTCAATCAATCAATGAATCAATCAATTCATCATGCTAATTTAGTGTGATCAATGATAAAAAAAATACAAGCAATTGACCCTTCGCTAAGCCCGAAAACCACCACAGGCCAATTGTGGCTTAGCAACCGTAGCTAGGAGTGGGAGGTCTGTCAAGCTTTCGAGTGAGGGAAACATGCCGAAGCGTTGTGCGTATGTGCAAATCTGATACCCGGTATCCAAAAAGTGGACGGGGTGGTGGAATTTTTCCCTTCACGAAACCTAAAACCCAAGGGGAGAAATGCCAGGCGTGGATCAAGCAGTATGGGAGGCCCCCCATTCATAACTAAACTCACAACTTTGTTACAAATGTTATCATTGCAAAGTGGTCAGGCTTATGTCTTGTGTCTATTCCACAAGACTATAGCCGCTTTTCCACTATCGGGCCGAACGGTTTTTAAGAACTGTCAGGTACCGTGCGGTTCCATTTGTGTTTCCACGTGAGCCTGGAACGGCGGGGCACAATTACAAACCGTTCTCGGTCCGGAATTCTCGAACCTTGCTAGTAAAGTGCGTGTGTGTGACGTGGCCAATCTGGATCTGTTGCCTGGCTGCTAGTTTCTCCGTAGCTTGCTAAGCGCGCTATTTTGAGTAATGTAAACACAAATTAGTAATAAAATCTAAATAAATTTCTGATCATCCTCCATAACGCGGTGGTTACTTATGTACAACTGACGTATTGGAATTGCATTCCAAAGAGATCCATTATTAGCCCCGCAGTAGAACATGAAACCAGAACCGTACCAGGCAGCCGGCTCAGATAGACACAGAATGGAACGGTTCTGCAAACAGAACCAATCATCCCGATAGTGGAAAAGTGGCTTACGTCAAAGCTGTTCCTCAGTTTGTTTTCGATTTGAATGGTCAGTGTATGAGGCGGCTGCTGTTTGCGCTGTGACCTAGGGTTCAGCTTCATCTTCAATTTTGATTAAATAATTTTCTAATTGGATGCATATTATGTTGTGGATATACCCCTAGAATGCATACTTCTGTCCTTTTTGTCTTGCTCTCTCAGATATCTCTACTGTTCACCAAAAATGACTAATTATTTCCTTGGGAATGTCTGACACTGGTCCATACATACTGTAATAGCCGTGCCAGGCGTGAAAGCTTGACAGGCGTAGCAACAGTAACTAAGGAGGGCGGGGCTTAGAGAAGGGTCAATTATCTGTATATCAATATGTATGACTTACTGTATAGATTTTGTAAATGATTGTTCCTTTGTAGGAACTTCAGCTAGCTGAGAAATGGGCACGAATGAACAAACTTCCATTTCCCAAGATCGACCCAAAGGTGTTTGATCGGGAGGGGATGAAGGAGTGTTATGTATTTAAACCCAAACAAGGAGAAAAGAACTGCCCTACTATTATACATTTTGTCCTGGTCAATATTGAATTCAGGACGTTCAAAGCTCCAGGTGTGTGTTCTTTTGTTTGTGTTTGCTTCTGTGTACTTAGTTTTTTTTTTTTTTAACGAAAAAGTCAGCTTTGCATATGCAGATTTATAGACAGTTCTGACAAATTTCACTGGAAAAACAGGTCTTTCCGGTGCATCTTCATCTGTTTACACTGCTCTTTGATTTGTTTGTGTAGTGATGATTGTGTTTGACTCTTTGATTTGCATTCCTGCTTAATGTAATGCATGGAGTGGGCCTGATTCTACACAGTACTCACAGTATGAACCTTATATGCTTTGAAAGGTTAATTTGGATGTTTTAGTAATAAGATGTTTATACAAAAGTGTGGTGTGTTTTAAAGGTGTTCCACGTCAGACAGACAAAGAGAGAGAGTTTGCAGACTTTGACATCTTCGATGACCCAGAGACACCCTACTCAACCTTTAATTTTCAATATTCCAATCAAGCCTTCACCCAGCTACATGATCTTATGGAATTCAACACGCTTAACAACATAGAGGTCAGTCCAGCTCAAATTCGTTCTGATTTATATGCTTTTTAGAATAACATTCCACTTAAATTAGATTGACAGTACTACTCTTTTCTCAACGTTTTAATGAGAAACAATGAATTAAAAGAAAAATGTTTGTAATGAATTACAATTAGGTGTAGCTGATATAATTTTTGTGTGGGTGTGGGTCAATGTTTTTTTTTACTTCATGTTTAGGCTTGTTTATGCAAGTCAAGTTTTTAAATCCTTTATCATTGTTATTATCTAGGTCATCAAAGAAGGCATAAAGGACAGTATCTTGTATAGGAAGCAGACCCCATCTCGCTGCTCTGCCTCTTTTTCTCTCAGTCAAGTACAAAACAAAAAACACCTAAAGATGGTGTCCAAAGGACAAGCATGCCAATAAGTATGCAGAGTATGATAGCATTCTAGCCACAGGAAGTTTACAGATGTCACACATCTCATCATGGAAACACTTTTTTTTTTTAAGATGAAAAACAACTCCATAAACTGTGAAACCAGATGATCTGGTTTGGTTCCCAAAACCTTCTCATGTAGCCTTTTAATAATAAAAGAGATGTGGTAAGTGACACAATGAAATTCTAGAACTTGTGTTAAGATACATAATGTCTATTTAAAGTGCAGAGAGATTTGCTTCTTGTCATCAGTTTACCCAAAAATACATTTTTGTTATCATTTACTCACCCTTATGTAGTACTTTTTTATTCTTCTGCAGAGCTTAAAGATTTTTTGAAGATCACTGGGGTCCAAAAACATTGTCCTTCATTGTATAGACGAACATACACTTTTCTAAATATATTCTTTAGTGTTCTACAACATGAGGGTGAGCAAATGACAACAGAAAAGTTTCATTTTTGGTCTATTCAGTACAAAACTCTCCTTTGATAATAATAATCAAAACAATCCCAAGGATGAGGTGTGTATGTTTATGTTTTAAATCAACTGCTAAAACAACATATGAGTCTGGATTTATTTTTATGAACTGAGGGAGTGCCTCAACAAAAAAAAGCAACATCCTGAGGTACAAAACAAAACATGAAACCATGGCACCACTATCCTGCTTTAGCCAGTTGAACAGGAGTTTATTTTAAGTTATCGCTTAGATGCAGAGATAGAGATTTTTATTTTAAGCTGTGTCCTTTCACTTTACCCTTAACCAAGTATTCATTTAGTATTTATTTGTATAACCATGAATACTTATGTTAAAAGTGTATAATTATTTATTACAAAGCATTTGTATGCATTTTTTACACTTAATATAAAATTTTAATAAAATTTTAATAAAGACAACATACCTTTGTAAATGGTTAAGGCATTATGGCCTATATAAGAGCATCTGATTTTAGTTACATTTTAGGTTATATGTTAGAAAAACATCTCTATCTTTAGCAGATTGACACATTCTCAGCACTGATCTACTTTAGTCTCATCTTTCATGATCGCTTAAAATTATACTGATAGTTTTAAAACTATTATTATGTTCCAATACGTATATGGGCCATTCTGCAGAATTGGTTCAAAGTCAAGAGTTGGAAAGATCTTAAGATCCTGAAATGTTTATTTATTTATTTTCTTGTCTTTTTCCAAAAAATGTGTGTGCATGCAAATTGGTCCACCTTTCAAGTAATTGTGTAGTTAAATCTCATTTTGTACTTTCCAAAAGTTTTGGAATATTTTTCCTCCTCCCAAATTTGCCACTACCAAAACACAATAAAATACAATTTATTAAAGGAACACTCCACTTATTGGAAAATAGGCTCATTCTTATTTAAAACTTAACTCTTATGTAGTTACATCGTGTACAAAGGCCGACGGAAAATGAAAAGTAGTCCCCAGTTTGGGCCTGCTGCGGCCACAGTACATTGATTATTACGCCGGAATGAGAGTATAGTCTCTTAAAATTCTTTAATAATGTGTGAGAATCTATTATACACTCCACCACACTAAAATCTGCATTCCCATCTTGGGTTGTACCATGAGTCAATTAAAGTGTTGACATAAATCAATAGCGAGGTAATTAAGAGAGCAGATGACCGACTTTTACAGCCTAACAGACACAGAAGCATGTAGATAAATTGAAGGTTGTTTATTTGCACTTATGATGTTTGAGGTTTCTTTTAATGAGAAACGTCATAAGGACTGCCTCGTGTTTATGTATGTCACAGGAGGTGAACGGTTTGTAATACGAACCTCCCATTTTAAACATCCGCTGCCTACACAGTTATTGCATCACAAGCACATTACGTCCTCGTGTCACCTGCACTGAATATAATAGCCTTCTAAAGAAAGACAACAATGCACTGAATTCCTCGTGTCTTTCAGCACTTTGTAAAGATTAGTACGAGTATACGGATGAGTGAGTCTTCAAAAGCTTTTTAACTTTTTGTGTGCTATTCAAAACAGCCTAAAGTTGTGTCAGTTACAGTGTGAATTGTGATGTCAGAACGCCAACACGAGTTATTTAGCAAAAGACAACTAATGCTTACCTTAATAAATATCCATGTTGTGTCTACGGATGCAAAAAACACGCAACTTAATATTCAAAACTGAGGAAAACAGTTAAAATGGTGATCAGTTATCAATAACAACAGAATAGAAAGATACATTCTTATTATTATTTTAAGTAACATTAGCTTATCCAAGGCTACCAAAGTAAACTACTAGACGTATAAATATGGGGCCTGTACCATGAAGCTGGTTTTGCTGGTTAGCCAGCTAAGTTCCAGTTTAGTTTGAACCAATTCTAGGTTTTAGGTACCATGAAATTGGTTTGGCTTTTAGCAGTGTTCATCGCCATAGTAACTTAAGCTACACAGCTAACCTGCTTCGGGGCAGGTTATGTTCTGGGTTAGAGATCTCAAAATGAAATTTGACCAATCAGCTTCCAGCAAGGTGACACTCCCCCGGCTTCTCTTACTCCAAATGAAAGGACACTACATAGTAAAACCTTTTTTGAAGATAAAATCATCCGATTTTTAGAGATTATTATTTTTATAATTGCTTTATTAGGTATATAATTATTATCTCCTTAATCCATTACACAAGCCAGTTTAGTTTAATAGTAATTAGGCTTTTAAATTAATATAAACATAGATAATATGCAGTATAAATAAGTAAACATGACTACATATGAGTTTACATTTTTAAGTGTTTTACCTATAGTGTTTATGTTATTTTAGTGTTATACTTAGAAATATTATCAACTTTATAAAGTAACTTTACAGCTTACTTGCACGGTTTTTTTTCTTTCAAGTTTTCCACTTTCATTGACAGATCGTTTCGTCTTGCTGTGTGAATGTTTAAATTCTTCACATTGTTCAGTCTTTTAATCTTTGAATTGCACTGACTCTCACGAGAAGTGAATCTTAGTTTCAAGACATGTGATTGGCTGCTCATTGCTGATGTCACACTTTCATGTGCACGTGCTACATTAACTCAGGATCAAACCTATAGCAGAGAATTTCTAGCAGAGAAAGTCGATGACCAGCTTCATGGTACCAACAAACCCAGATTGGAGTGGTTTGGTTTTGTCAACTCAAAACTAATTCTGTAACCCTGTAACCCTGAGTTTCTTTAGCCACCATCATGGTACAGGCCCATGGAGTCGTATTAATATTATTAAACTATAAAATATGTAAATAAGAAGTGTGAAACACAACCTAGGACTAGCTTTACCTTCGGTTTTGAATGGGTCAAGTATGAAAAGCGCCAAACGTTTTAAAACAGCGAATGAAAGTGTTCTGTCGCCCTCTACCGTCACGTAAACGCCACTTGTGTGTGTGTGAAAGTCTGGATAGACATACCGCCTGTTTACAAATATATGAAGTGATTTTAAATACCCTAGTATCCGGACTGGAGCGCTTCAGTTCACCGGTGTTTCCGGTAGAGGGCGCGCTATGCGGAAGTGATGGGAATCCACCGCTGACTAACAGACAGTACGCTGCAGGAGTCGCCAGGCTGGTTTAGCATAGACGACTGTTAGATTGCGTTCGTGCAAAACATAGCGTTTAGCTGAACATCAGACGGGGAATAAATAGCCTCCATCATGTCAAAGAATACGGTGTCCGATCGTTTCCGTAAAGTGGATGTGGATGAGTACGACGAGAACAAGTTTGTGGACGAGGATGAGGGAGGAGAAAACCAGCTGGGTCCAGATGAGGCAGAGGTGGATTCTCTCATCAGACAATATCCTTCTTTATTCACCAGCCAACATGTGCATGATCTCAAATAGTCTTGCATTTTCAGTGGTAACGTTACTAGCTCATATAAGGTTAAAAAAGTTCCGTGTGCTTCATGCTTGAGTAGGCAATTATGACATCAGCAATGGATAGACGGCTAATTAACTATTTTCCTGGGAAAAGTATGCGTACATAATTGAAGCAAAAATGCTTAACAAGTAGAAGGAAAGACGATTTTCCTTTTTTCGCAGCTAATTTTACGTCAACGCTATATGCACTGATTTGCTGTTCATAATTCATGAGTTGCCTGATAAAGCAGCTGGCCTGCAGATTTCTACACGACTCCACGCAGACAAAACTGGGAGCTTTGCACTATTCTACTCGTTTACATTTATTTTAACGGACAGACACCGGTCCAGTGTAATGTAATAATGATAGCGTTGTCTATTTTTAAGCGTTTATACTTTATAAGTGAAGCGAAAATCGTCACAGACATGCTTGTCTGGTTTTATTGTCCACTCGTTTACATGTGTCAGCTTATATTCAGACCTCTGAAATGTCTTCGTCCAGGCCTGCCTTAACATTCCAGACATTGTTTTTAACAAAACTGTTTGTGAAAAAAGATGCTGATTACTTATGTTTATGGTGATCGTTAACTACAACATAGTTTCAAAAGGTGTGGGGGTTGTAAATATTAAGTCCTTTTGTCATTTGAAACTCTTGCATAGGTATAAGGAAGTTGAATTCATGTCCTTATATGTCAATTTTGGAGTACCCAGGGCTTATTTCCTGTTTCTAATGTTTTCCTCTTTGGTTGCCTTGAAATATGTTTCTTCAAATGCGCATAGCAAATCCACAGCATTTGGATATTGTGCAGCAGCATGTATTCATGCATGCATAGAAATTTAAATTGTGCTGGGGTTTTTCTTAACTCCACTCTTCAAAGGGAACCTTATGGGTGCATTGCAGGCAGTGTTAAAAAACCCACCAATCAACACAAAGAATCAGAACGTCAAGGTGAGTCATGCCACTTTTTCCTAAAATGAAAAATGTATTTTATTCAGATATCATAGCAATTCGTAACACTTTTGTCAGATTCATCATAATTTTAGATTGTGTAGAGATTGTTGCACATTCGAATGAATAATTTTTTGCTTATTCCAAAGGGTTTTTAAAGGGTTAGTTCACCCAAAAATTAAAATTCTGTCATTAATTACTCACCCTCATGTCGTTCCCAACCTATAAGACCTTCTTTGGGACACAAATTAAGATATTGTTGATGATATCAGAGAGCCATCCGACCCTCCATAGACAGCAACACAACTGAAATGATCCCAGATCCAGAAACGTAGTAAAAACATCTGTTAAACAGTCCATGTGACATCAGTGGATCAACTTTAGTTTTGCCTAGCTACGAGAATACTTTTTTTTTGCACAAAGAAAACAAAATATAAATATAACTACACATAAATATAAATACACTTTAATATAAAATAGCACCTTTAAACATGCTAACTTCTTAAAGTGTACGTTTTATGCCTTAATAATTATCAAAATCGTTCTTATGATACACTGACTTTAATAACACGAACAGCTTATGTTTATTTCCCCATTGCAAGTTTGGTACAAAATTCCACCAAAAAAGATGAATGCACGTGCACAGCTATCCGCTGTAATAACCACAAGGAGTTTCACTGGCTTAACTGTACAAAAACTAATACTACTGTTTTGATGAACCATTCTTGCATTTTCTGATATTCTGAATGTAGGATCGCGCTGAAGGGCTAGTACTTAAGGTGCTCAGCTCCTTTAAGAGCACTGACATAGAGAAGGGAGTTCAGTCTCTGGATAAGAATGGAGTGGATCTGCTCATGAAATACATCTACAAGGGCTTCGAGCGGCCTTCTGAGAACAGCAGCGCCGTCCTGCTGCAGTGGCATGAGAAGGTAGGGCTAATAGCAATGTCATATAGCAATGAAAAGCATGCGGGAAGTCAGGCGTTAAATTCTTGCTCCGTATTCTCTTCAGGCTCTCTCTGCAGGTGGAGTGGGCTGCATCGTGAGGGTCCTGACAGCCAGGAAAACAGTGTAAACTGCAGTGGGTTAGCATAGCGCACAGAAAAAACACAACCCAGCAGCGGGAAATCCTGCTGAGACACTCAGAACAAAGCGATGACTTTCCACAGGGTACTGAAGAGGACCTCTCATCTGATTTCAATGCGTTTTACCCTCTTCTGTTATATCATTCTTCACTCACATAGTCAAAAACGCGTAACCGTGCCATCAGTTGTATGCTAGATCTACAGTAGCTTCTCTCAGGAATACTTTTCTATGCTCTTCTGTATTGCATTCAGCAATCTGAATACGAGACTTGTTAGTTTTATAAAATCTTGCTTAAGTTTATCATAACGTTTTATTATTAATAGTAATTTACTTGCCAATGTTGTTGGAGAGAAATGTAACCTGTTATTTTAGTCTGCGTCTGTGAGGCTTAAAATGAACAGTCACAGATTGGTCAGTGTCTTCCTTGGCACTATGTCTGTCCAGTGACTGTGTCGGATTATGAATAATACTCTCCGGTGCATTAAACCTTCCCATTTCTGATCCCTTCTCATTTGTTCTAAATCGCCAGCCATTATCTCCATAGTATTTATTTTTTTCACAACCAAAGCGCATTAGCTTAAATACTCCTATAAGACATTAAGTTACAATGCCGATCTTATGCATCATCTGAAACGTCTGTTTAATTTTCTTGGCAGATGGAGCCATCTCACTAATCGTGATTTTCACTAATGCTGTTATAAAGTATTAATGTCTTGTCTTAATGTATCTGTCAACATTCCAAAGCACTTATTGCCGTGGACCATTTGCGTGTGTCACAATGTCTATCCAATCTGAGGCATTTTTAAGCCAATCATGTTAAATACTGCCTCAAAGCAGATCATTACTGATCTGTGACGTATCGTCTGATCACAGGGACCTGCCTCTACAATGCAGTAATACAGAAAGACAAAGTGTAAACACTCAATAAACCAAACCGGTATAATGACTGCCTTACAAAATATTCCTTTTTTTATGTTTGTGCTTTTGTGATTGATTAATAAAATATGTTAAATATACTCTTGAGGGCTTGTGTTTTATATTTTGAATGTATAGATTTAGGAATATTATGGTGAAAGCATCATTCACAGCATCTGTGGTAAAAAAGACACAATAGATGTCACCTTTGGTTTGGTTACTATTTTTTACAAATGTTGGGTCAAAATATTTTTTTTTCAGGTTATTGATATTTTGAAATGATAAAATATTTCCTTCCAATATACACTAATATTCAAAAGTTTGGGGTCTGTAACTTTTTTTTTTAAATAAGTCTCTTATCCTCACTGTTATGAGAAATGCAGTTAAAACAATAATGTAAAATATTGCAGTTAAAAATATCCATTTTCTATTTTAATATATTTGAAAATGTAATTTATTAGCTGATTTTTTTTGGCATCATTACTGCAGTCTTCAGTGTCGATAGATCATTCATAAATCCTTGTAATACACTATTTTGGTGCTCAAGAAACATATCTTATAATCAATGTTGTGTTTCTTGATATTTTTTGTAAGAAACAAAAAATGGAGTCCGGGATTCTTTGATAAAAATAAAGTTTTCAGCAAAAATTTTTGTAACATTATGTCTTTACTGTCACTTAAAAATGTTCTAACCCCAAACTTTTATGCAGCTCTGAAGTGACTGTAACAATGAATAGATTGTACAATTTATTGCTTTTTTAAAAAAGGAATACAACATAGTATTACAAATAAAAAAACCCAAACACTTATATACAAATTAAAATAGAATACACATTGATTACTGACAGTTAAAAAAAAAAAATGTATGAACCTGTACTGATAATGAGACATTGCTATTATGTGCATAATTACTGATTGACAATACTCTCTTCTAGAGCAAAAATAGGGCTTACCTGAGGTGGACGTCCTTTTCATTTTTACTGCAGGTGTGGCTCAAACCCAAACCTCACCATTATGTTAAAAAGCACAACATTTCAACCAATAAAATGTTCCCCATCTCATTTCATAGAAAGCAATGGAGGGAATTGAGTTTCTTTCATATATTCAAGCAATTCCCAATAAGTTAATAGGTAGACATATATGCAAATGTGTTCTATTACACCACCCATAGTCCTGCTGTACATTCTGATGAAGGATTCTTGCGGCCAAATCACTAACCTGCCAGCGGTCCCACAGCTGGTTTCATGTAAAGTCTGTCTTTAAGTCAGAACCTCAGAGAGCAGCCTTGTCCGTCTGCAGGACTCTTCGAAGGCCTTTTACATGTCTATGTGACCTGTGAGAATCTCTTCAAGTGGTGGATCTACACTCACACATACACACTCTCACACAAAGACCAATCTAGCTCAGTCACACATGTACAAAACTGCACCATTCTCAGAGGCTGTGCTGAATGGACTGCCAAATTTCCATCATCCATATTTTTATCTGTCAGTAAATTATTGATACAGATTTTTTTTGGAGACAACACCATTACAAGGACTTCTGTGCCAAGAGTGTTACTTTTTGGCCTTTTCTTTGGCTTCCATAATGTGAAACAGACAACACTTGTTTCTTTCCCCAAACCTCTCTCACATATCTTTTCTGGTTTATTTTCACAGGGAGCCTTTAAAAATGTATTGTCTCCTCTTTTGTGCATTTCTCAAATTCTGTCTTATCTGTCGAAATAATGGAAAACATTAGCATTTTAAATGAAGTATTTCTTTTGCTTAGCACAACCTCTGATCATTCCCTCTCTTCATAGGCTGTTTTAAAGTGCTCAGTAGGGATAGGCTGAGACAGCGATGTAGACAATAAAGGTGGTCTGGTACTCTATGCCTCCGTCAGCGCTGTAAGACAGGGCTCGCACCTTCATGCGGTATGTGTGAGGTTCGCGCAGTGGCTGGGTGGTGAACAGAACACCTTTGAGGTTTTCATCCCGGAGGGCGAAAGGCAGACTCGTGTCCTCATCGACCACTAAGAAGGAAGTGCGTGGGTGGACGACTCCATCCTGGGTGTAGGCAACCAGCCGGATCAGGTCCTGATTGGCAGCGATGCCGAAGGGCAGGGACAGCAGTTTGTACTCCAGTGCATATGGGCTCAGGGCGCACTCCAGATCATTGGGCGGACAATTCTTCAGGCAGAACCTGAGTGGAAAGGCAGAACTCACTTTATTTTGAACAATCAACTAAACAAAATTAGCCAATTCCAAAGAAAAGAGTGGCAGCCTCACCCTGTGGCTGGATCTCTCTGATAGTTGGGAGGGCAAGGTGTGTCGATGCACTGGTAACTCCCTCTCATGTTGAAACACATCCTGTTTGCACCACATTGAATGTTCTGCTCCAGGCATTCATCTATGTCTATTCATACAAAGAATAAAAGTGAGCAATACACAAACTAAACCTAGTATTTTTCACTCTCTAGAGATGTTAACATATGTATCGTCTGTGTTTCTTATTGAATGTCTTAAGTTTCTTACCTTGGCAGGTTTTGCCGTTGGTCATAAGGCGATAGCCGCTGGGACACAAACACCTATGGCTGCCTGGTGTGTTCATACATTCGTGTTGACATGTATCCCTCTGTTCACACTCATTAATATCTAAAACAAAAGACAGGTAAGTAAGTAATTATTATTATTATCTGTGTCCGTGTCTTAATACTGATATGATTAACATGACATTAAACATACTGACATTATGAAATTAGTACTTTAAATATAAAAGAAAAAGAAGTCTGAATAGTCTGAATATAAACACTTATTATAGGTCTACCATAGCGACTCAGGACAAGCCAAAAACAAGGTTTGAAAAATGGATCCATGATATCCTTGCTTGTTATATAAATATAGTAAATTTTGAACACAAAAAGGTTACAGACTGCAGCTTTAATTTCACATAACACATCAAAACTACAAACTGAATTTCCTCTATTTTGATCAAAAATGCTTCTTTCTCCTGAATTTTTCTGGCGCCTACCGCACTATTGTCATATAATATTCCAAAAAAAAGCATACTTTATAATCCATTAGATTATCAGTGTAATAGCTGCGGTTTTCAGTAGTCTAATCTTTTAAGAGCAAGAGTACTATATACATATACATGTGCTTGTGGATATGAAACCCAAATTCTTCAGCTCAACAGTAGTTACCTAAACACTGGCCATTGTTTGCCTTAAAACCAGGGGGGCAGGAATTAGTATCCCTACGACTGCGTGATTGGGTATTGTTTGGTCTGATGGACATGTGACGCCCCCCGTTGGGGACATATGAGTGGAAACTCTGGGAGGTCAGGCTATGGTAGCGTTGCTGGTAGGAGCTCCGATCAGAGGAGGACTGGGATGTTCTGTACCCATATGAGAAACTCTCATAGCTGGGCAAGCGCTCTAGTCCGGCACAGGACTTGCCATCGCCCAGCAGGTGGAGCCCCGGTGGGCACAAGCACTTGTAGCTGCCAGGGCTGTTCTCGCACTGATAGGCACAGGGGACCGGTACCAGCTCACACTCGTTTATGTCTGCTCTCACAGCAAGGCCAACACAAGGAAAGAGAAATAGGGAAGCAAAGGAGGAAAATAAAGGAAATACAGTTGAATTGAAAGTAGCAGATCGAAAGAAGAAAAAAAGAAGGGGATGAGAAAAAATACTGCACATGAGTAGCTATCCCTCAAAAGCATGAATTCTAATGCAAAAATACATATTGTATTTTTGTTGTAAAATATAGAGTGTATTTAATGATTCCTCACAAGGAGCATCATTTCTAATAATAAATTAACTTCAGTTAACCCAGTGATTTATCAGCACTAAAACTCAATGGGAGCAACTGAGAACTGAAGAAAAACTCCAAATGCTAATCCCAACTTAATGTCACTAGAGGACATTCAAAAAATGCCACAGCAAAGCATAGCACTTCAGGGAAGAATCCCAAGCAGAAGGTTGAAGAGCAAAGACAAAGAGGAAGGACATAGTTCTGAAAGTCGTGCTGGCCTTGCTGTAAGAGTGCACCTACTTACCGGCTACTTCACCTTGCAACACCCTACTGACAATTACATCTGTAGCAGCTTAGAAAGACTTGGATCTTCGATTTGGTATCAGAGACTGACTTCTTTGTTTCTTAAGGTTATATGTTGGTTAGTTTAAAAGCGTTGTGGCAACATAAGCAAGCTGTGTGGAAGGAAGTGACATGACAGGTTCTGAATGCTGTTTAGGTAAGAGTTGGTTCACAGAAATGAAATGCAGCAAGAGTGAAGAAAATGAAAATGAAGGCAGGGATGCAGGTTGATGTTTTGCAGGAGAGCAGCCTGGGATGTTGGGAGAGGATTACAGTTAGGTGTGGGGGAATTAGACTACGTACCAAGGCAGGGGCGGCCCACACCCTGAGAGCGGTACCCCCTTGGACAAGTGCAGTGGTAGCTACCTCTGGTGTTTTCACAGATTTGGTTATATCTGCACTGATGTGTGCCGTCATGGCATTCATCAATGTCTACAAGCAGAATAAAAATGCATAAATCTTTGATCATACTCCAATTTGGTAACAATAAGTTGTTTTATTAATTTTATGTATATGTATGTGTGTATAACACAACACAAGTAGTCCTCGGCCCAAAAACATAAGCAACAACATTACAAACCTATGCATGTGCCATTGCCTCCTTTGGTCATGCCAGTAGGGCAGAGGTCAATGCAAGTGTATCCACCACGTGTGTTTTTACACTGCTGATCAGAGCGACACACTCTCTGTTTGCATTCGTTTATGTCTGATGAGAAACAAGCAGCACTTTAGTTGCACAAGAGCATAGTTTTAACAGACCTAGCAAAACTGAGCTGTATGCCACGTGACAGGTTTTAAACGTACCAATACAGCGCCGATTCCTGAGTTGGTAGCCTGGCTCACAAGCACAGCGGAAGCTGCCAATGGTGTTTAGACAGTGCTGATGGCAGGGGTTGGATTCCTGACACTCATTCACATCTGCAAAAGCAAGATTAAAACAATTCAAACGTAAGCCTGAATGAAGGTAATGATAAATAGAGAGCGTTAGTATACATTGCAATATGTCATATACAAATAAACATGTCAAAAACACACAAACATAAAGTTATAAAACTGTGCACCTGAGCAGCTGAGCCCATCTGCTGTCCTTCTAAAGCCCCGCCCACAGCGCATCACACAGCGATAAGAGCCAATGGTGTTCTCACAGTCTTGTCCATCATGGCACATGTGACCACCCAATGAACACTCATCAATATCTAGGGTTAACGTAAAGGAAAGCAATTACTCAGTTGAGATTACAGAAACATCAATATCATACATTACTATTCAAAGGTAAACTTTTTAAACTGTCATACCCTGGCATGTTCTACCATCAGCTGAGATGGTGAGTCCTCTGGGACAGGAACAGTAATATGTGCCTATAGCGTTGTGGCAGGCATGTGAGCAGGGGTTTCCCTTCGCACACTCATTCTCATCTTCACCAGCATAAAAAAGCACAGAATCTCATTAATGAAACTCACAATAGAATAATATTATCAGTATATAAATACACTCTGACTTTACCTGAACAATATGGCCCAGCGGGGTCCAGTTGAAAACCACTTGGACACTGATTACTGCGCTCTCCTGAGGACAAAAATACATCATAATTGTTGAGGGATAGTTTTAAAAAGATTATAGAAACTATTAAATATAACATAAAAAATCAATAAACAAATATTATGATATGCTACAATTTGTTTATGATGTTTAGAGATGCATATGATGTTTGCATTAAATTGTATTACATTTTTAACCAGGCATTAAAACATTGTAATAATACAGAAGACAAACTGAAAACAGTTTAAAAGGAGTCATATAATGCCAGATGCACTTTTACAAGTTGTTTGAAATTAAATGTGTGTTGGCAGTTTGTGTACACAACCACCCTATAATGATAAAAATCCACCCAGTGGTTTTTTTGTAATCTCCTTAAATGTTTTCCCCTTTTTCAAATCGAGCCGTCTGACCGTGTGACATCACATGGTCGGAGGCCCCTCCTGTGATTGTTGATTGACAGCAGCGTTTCACACAGACTGGACTGGTGTCTTACATCACACCCGCCCTGAGTGAGCCGTCATCAGTCCGAGATGCAGAGACAAGCAGGACTCCTAAGCGATTGAGGTGTTTTGTTGTTGAATGTAATAATGAACACAGCAGTAGTCATTTACTCCTGACATCTGAGTGGCTGAAGATGCAGAGGATTAACGTTAACTTTTGGTTCTGAAGGGAATGCGCCCTTGATCTAAATGTGTTTATGTTCGCGCAAATCATTCATGATCCAGCCTCACCTACAGAAGCGGTCAGTATAATCTCTTTTAATGAATATTTGCAAATCGCCTTTCCTAATAATGTGCTAATTAGCAAGTTTCACTATGAATGTAACGTCTAAGATTATGAATACGGCTAAATAAACATCCTCTGAGAGCGCCTCGAAAAAAAGGGGCAGGGTCAGCAGAGCTCGTAAAGATTTAAAGGGGAAGTACACAGAACAGAGTGTTTTGAAAAGAGCCATTTTTGTTTTTATACACTACCATTGAGAAATTTTAAACAAACTATATTACAGCTTGTGGAAAATTTGCCTTATATGACCCCTTTAATGTTTTTGAAACTTTGCACTGAAATGTTATTTGAAATGATATTTTGGCTACAAACAAGACAAAATATCTAGGCTAGAAAAGCATTTTTTGCAATTAAATTAAAATATGAAAATAAAAAATAAAATTCCTGTATGTGTAATGCACCTTTAGCAATGGTGGCGTGGATGGCAAACTCCAGCATCTCTTCTAGTGGATAGTAAAAAGCGTTGATAGCCGAGGCGTGAAGAGTCTGCACCAGATAGGGCATCTTTCCTTTGGAGGGTCCATAAGTAATGGTATGATTCCAGGAGTAAGGTACACTCACCCTGTCTATACTGAACATACGTGTGGATAGAGCATAGAGCTGACCAGGGCCAGTCTGAATGTAGTCTTCTGTGTAGTCCTAGAGTTTAAAAAAAAGGATATTTTAATGCAATAAAGCTTTTATTGTGTGACATCAAATTTTCAAAGTAAAAAGGTGTAATATTGAATGAATTCAGTGATGCAGGCTCTACCTTAAGACTGATGTCTGCATTGGTTGGCAGTTGCAGGATGTGTCCATTTACTACAATGTCCAGCAGAAGTGCCCCATCTAAGTCCAGCCCTCTTGCCACATGGGTCATTCTGAGAATCTCTCCTGTAGTCAAAACACAAATAAAATCAGGAAAAACTTAAGGGGAAAAGTTTTTAAAGATCTCTATACATCAATGTGATGCCTCATACCTGTGGCAAACTCCACCTGAGTCTCACGTCTGAAGATGCCATTTGTGAGAGTGTAACCGTTAACTGCTTCACCCAGCTCCTGTGCTGTGGTCCAGTAAATGGGGTTCAGGATGGAGATCAACTTCCTCATAGCAGGGCCTGGATGATTTAGCAGAATATATACAAGCATAGACTCAAATAAAAAATTTCTTTCAGGTTCTTGATGAATAGTCTTAGAATTACAGCCTCAATGCCACATAAAATAAATATACTGACAAACACTATACATATTTATAACTGACCAAGGCTCCTGGGTATGTTAGTGATGGTGGCCTGTATAACTCTCCCTCCAGTGGGACTGCTGGAGATGGTGGCATTGAGGATGGCAATGCCAAACTCCACATCATTAATGTTCCCAATGATGCTTCCCCTGGCTTTCTGAGGGCCACCTTAGAGAGAAAAAAAGAGGGAAAGTTTAGAAAATCCGCACTACCATATCTTCTGCAGTTAACTTAAGACCAAGGTCAGACATTGACCAGTGGTTAGGGAAAGTTGTATGTGCCATCAAGTTCTCTCATTGTACTCGATGCTTAATAAGAGAAGGGATAATTTTGTATTTTATTTGATTTCATGTAAAATTCACAATCTTAACTGAAAAAAGTAAAAAATATATTAAATGGAAAAAAAAAATTAAAGTAAGAAAAAAGAAATATATATTATCTACATTTCTTTGATGTAAGTTTTGATTAACAAGCATGCATAGTTGTAAATGTACCTGGACATGGCTGGATATTACATCTTGATAACTGGGTGGAGTCTCCTGGGCAGGGGCGGCCTTTGTTGCTGGGTGATGGATTGTTACAAAGTCTGACACGTGTCCGTTCTCCACCTCCACAGGATGCTGAACATTCACCCCAGGACTCCCATGAACTCCACTTACCATCAACTTTACACACACACACACACAGAGCACAGAGACGTGTGTAAGCAGTTACAGTAAAAATGTATCCAGAAAATTTTCTTCCAAGTTAATTAAAATAATCTCATAAATCATAACCTAAAATGCACTCTGTGTAGCATCTCTTTTAGACTAATTAATGTATAGGAACTATGGGTTTGTGCATTGTACAGTATATACTATCCTTCAAAAGTTTAGGGCAAGTAAGATGTTTTTGGAGAAATTAAAATTTATTCAGCAAAGATACATTAAACTGATCAAAAGTGACATTTTAAAATGTATTTAAAACAGTATAAGTAGTATAAAATAGTGAGTGTGTGTATATATATATATATATATATATATATATATATATAGTTTTCAATTATAAAAATATGATGTCACAATATTTTTCTTTTCTTTATTTTAATCAAATAAATGTAGTCATATGAGAGCATCAGGACTACTTAAAAAAAAATCTATTATTGAACTGTAGTATTTGTATGAGTGCAATACCAGGGCAGTTGGCTGTGTTGCACTTCTGGCTTTGGGAGTCTGATCCAGTACATGCTCTGCCTCCATTCGCTGGTCGAGGATTGTCACATGTTCTGTAGCGACGCATTTGACCACCATTGCAGGTTCTGCTACAACTGCCCCAGCTGTTCCATGGGCCCCAATTACCATGAACTATGGAGAGAAATTATTTATACATACTGATTTCTATTACACTATTGTGTCTGTTTTTTTTACCACATATGAAATGTGTTTACTCACTGGGACACGGTTCATTGTTGCAGAAATCAATGTGGATGTCATTTCCCTCACATTGCCGTCCCCCATGCTGGGGGGCAGGGCTTGCACAGATACGTGTCCTTTGCCTCGTACCGCCTCCGCAAGAAACACTACATGCCCCCCAACTTACCCAAGATGACCACTTGCCATCCACTGTTGAAAAAGGGAAGATGGTTGTTAAATTTCGATTCGATTAATCATAAAATAATGGATGTGCGCAGCCTTATAAAGTTAATCTAGTACCAAGATCCTTCAGAAGAAACACTAATTTTGGAAAAATTTTAAAGAAATTGCAAAAACATTCAGTAAAAAAATTAATTTGGTCACCATTTATTTATTTACCTTTATCTATTATTACTTTGACCAGGATGCTTACCAGGGCAGTTCCTCTCACTGCACAGTTGCGTCTGTGTGTCAGGTCCTTCACAGGACAGTCCTTCAAATGAGGGTGGAGGGTTGTTGCAGAGTCTCAATCTAGTCTGCATCCCTTTGCCACATGTTTCACTACAAGGGTTCCAAGGCAACCAGGCACCCCAGTTCCCTGCCACTGACAGATAAGAAGGCAGTCAGACTGATAAAGACAATATGTCCATGCATAAGCAGGTATGTTCCTCTACTCACCTGGGCACGGTCTTACACTACACACGATGACCTCCACTGCTTTTCCCTCACAGGCTCTGCCCCCATGCTGGGCAGGAGGATTACTACAAGTCCGCACTCTAGTCCTGTTACCCTGACCACAAGTACGAGAGCACTCCTCCCAGGAAGACCACTCAGACCAATAACCATCCACTATAGGGATGAAGAGATAGATGAATATTTGCAATAAACAAAGAACAGTAAACATGTCTCTACACTATATTTGTTATTGTTAACTTACAGTGCCCTCCACTAATCACCCTTGGTAAATCTGAGAAAAGGTGGCTGCGAAAATAAATTTTCATTGTTTACCCTTTTGATCTTTTATTAAAAACATTCACAAAATTCTAACCTATCATTGAAGTAAAAAAAATTGACAGTGGGGAGAAAATCTCATGATAAAATAAATGCTTTTCTCCAATGCATGTTGGCACCCCTCGAAATTCTTATAAGTAAAATATCAAGATTGTTGAGCTTCACAAAATCATTGTTGTAAGACAAAAGCTGTTGAAAGTTATTGTAAGACAAAAGCTAAATCATTGAAAATCCACATTTTCACCATTGGAGCAATAATTTAGATCCAATCAACTAAATTTGTTACAAATCTGCCTGGAACAGGATGTGTCTATACTGTCCTAATGCACAGTGAAGAGGGGAGTTTGAGTGGTCAGACTCTCCAAGGATCACAGCTGGAGAATTGCATAGATTAGTTGAGTTTTGGGATCAGAAAGCCTAAAAAAACCCAAACAGTCCCTACATCATCTGATATTGTTCATGAGGGTTTCAAGAAAAATTCTCCTCCAGAATTAAGTTGTCAGATATGACTAGAACTTTAAATGACACTGGTTTCTATGGTCAGACAAAACAAAAAAATGCTTTTTGGCAGCAAACCCACCAGATGTGTTTAGTACAAACAGGGATAAAAAGGACCCCATGTCCACGGTTAAATCTACTGCTGGATCTTTAATGTTGTTGGCCTGGATTTCTGCCGGAGGTCCTGGACATATTGTTTAAACACATGGCATCATGGATTCTCTCAAATACCAGCTAATACAGCTAAAACATCTAAAGCTGACTGCCTCTGTTAGAAATTTTATATTGGGCCATGTTTGGATCTTCCATTGGGACTTTAATCCAAAACAAACATCAAAATCAACACAAAAATTAGTCACTGAGAACAAAATGAAGCTTTTGCCATGTCTATCCCAGTCCTCTGACCTGAACCCTGTAGAAAATGAGTGAGGTGAACTAAAGAGAAGAAGCACCATCATGGAGCTGATATTTTGAAGGATCTGGAGTGATTCTGGATGAAGGTCTCTAAGCTCTTATCAGGTGTTCTCCAAACTCTTCAGGCATTACAGGAGAAAACTCAGGACTGACTCTTGGGAAAATGACGTTGCAACAATTGGGTGCCAATAACTGTAGACAATACGAACTAGAAAAAGCATTTATTTAACAATGAGATTTTCCCCCCACTTTCTATTTTTTTTACTTCAATGATAGTTAAGAATTTGAAAACTCAAAAGGATAAACAATGAAGATTTATTTTTACAGCTGCCCTTGCTCATATTTACCAAGGGTGCCATTATTAGTGGAGGGCACTGTATATATACACACACTTCTATATATACATATGTAGATGCACATGCAGATGCTCACAATATAGAGACCTACAGAGATTTTACCTGGGCAAGGTTTGCCTTGACAGCTGCGTGTTTCTGTTGCTGAACCAATGCAGTGGCGTCCTCCATTTGCAGGAAATGGGTTATTGCACTGTCTCAGCCTCTTCTGCACACCTGTGTTGCAGGAAACACTGCAGGCTCCCCACTCCATCCATTCAGAGAAGCCTCCGTGAACTGCAAAACACACACAATTCAATCTTCCAATATAACACATCTGACTGCACTATAACTGTCTGAATACTCTCTAATAATGTAAACGTGCAGCTTAACTCACCTCGTACTGTGAGAGTCACGCGCACCAGCACAGAACCTAACAGATTTCGGGCCACGCACTCATACTCAGCTGTGTCCTCTTTCTGAGAACTACTGAACCGCAGAGAACTGTTACTCAGTATGGTTATGCGCTCATTACCCAACAGTGGCCGTCCCTGGCGGGACCACTCGATGACAGGCGCAGGCTCTCCCTCTGCCTGGCAATTTAGCACTACTGTGGAACCAGCATCAACCACCGTCTCCACTGGCTCTACAGTGATGGTTGGAGAACCTGTGGAACAGAACTGATGTTATTATAGTTACACAAGCTAGTGCTATTTTAGTTTTTTTTTGGCTGTGTGAGTATTCTTTGTGACTCTGAATGCAGATGACTAACTTTAAATTATAACTATACCCTAAAATTTCCATTTTAGGTTTGAACTATAGACTTACGCCGTAAGGTCAGTGTGACTGTCCTCTCCACCACTCCTGCATCATTCGTGGCCACACACATGTAATTTCCAGCATCTTCACTCTACAACAACACAAACTCATTGATTGTTTGTGACCCTGGACTACAAAACTATAAGTGTCAATTTGTCAAAAATGAGATTTGTACATCATCTGAAAGCTGAATATATATGCTTTCCATTGATGTATGGTTTGTTAGAATAGGACAATATTTGGCAAGAGAACAACTATTTGAAAATCTGGAATCTGAGGGTGCAAAAAATCTAAATACTGAGAAAATAACCTTTAAAATTGTCAGAATGAAGTTCTTAGCAATGCATATTACTAATCAAAAATGTACAAAATATCTTCATGGAACATGATCTTTAATTAATATCCTAATGATTTTTGGCAAAAAATAAAAATCTATAATTTTGACCCATATAATGTGTATTTGGCTATTGCTACAAATATACCTCAGTGACTTAAGACTGGTTTTGTGGTCCAGGGTCACATTTATAAATATTAAAAAAATACAAATAAATAAAGCAATTTTGTATTAAATTGTGTATCCAGGATTGAAGGCAAAAATGTTATGACTATAATAACTCTAAATAATAGGCTGGTATTTTCAAAAGTCTATATCCTACATCTTTTTTTTTTCACCATTAACTTTAAGACATTAAATATTTGTATGTGGTTGTGAGCATTTTGTGAGTATTTTGTGGTAAAAAAAATAAAATAAAATAATTAAATTATAATTATTACACACAGCAGAATAAAATAATGCAGGTATTGGACTCTCTTTCTCTTTGCTTTTAAATCTGATAAAAGTTAGGGAAAATCATGCAGTATGGTTTATATGCTTTTACATTTTGCAGCTGTATCTGTGAGCACAGTGTGCTGTGTTTGTTTACCACTGTGCCGTAGATAGCTAGAGATCCGTTGTCAAGCTGGCGGATTCGATTGCTTATCTGCACATTGATGCCTTTTTTGCTCCACTGGATGGTGGGCAGAGGGTTTCCTCGTACCTCACAGTTAAGTATGGCATTCCCTCCCAGGGGCTCAATGCGATTTGAATGAACATCTCCGTCTATTATTGGTGGTTCTGGAAGAAGTGGACAACAGATTCAGGTTTTTCACATTGCACTTGCTTTTGATTTTACAAGCAGAAAAAGTAATCATATATGAGAAATGCAGATGTTTACCTTTAACATAGACAAATCCCAGAGATTTGATGGATCCCACGCTGTTCTCAGCCATGCAGGAATAAGTCCCCGAGTCATCTTTACTCGCACGCTCAATCACCAACTCGCTGTGGCCATTAACATGATCATACTGGGCTGTAGGTAGAAACAATACCTTCCTTATTTTCACATAATACTCTATTCATACATGCAGCATAACTAATAGTCCTGAACTACAGGGGATGCATATTTGTAGACTCAGTTAGAGGGAAGATACCAGGGATGATATTGTTGTTGAATGCCCACGTGATCTTGGGTGGAGGAATGCCAACGACTCCGCAGGTCAACAGGAGGCGCTCTCCTTTGTTAAGAGCCACATCCCCAAGAAGTTCAGTGAAGGCTGGATGTGTGTGGACAGACAGATCAATGGTGTGACTGTCTTGCCCAACTGAGTTGGTGCCGACACATGTATAACTCCCAGAATCTTCAGGCTGTATACACAGAGAGATGCCTCAGAAAACAGTCACAGTATGTACATATTTTGAATACAAGCTGTTTGGGACACTGACCTGAGCAGAGTCTATGAGCAGCTCTCCTGTGGGCAGGATTGTGTATTCACCGGTGCTGTCAGTAAGGGCAATGTCATCTTTCTCCCAGGTGATGGTGGGCTGTGGGACCCCATCTGCCACACAAGTAAGCAAAGCTTGGGTGTTCTCCACCACAGACACTTCTGATTTTCCTTCACGGATGGAAGGAGGTACTGAGGTAGAGAAGAAGAAAAAAATTTATGTATTATATAGATTATTTTGTTTATTTATCATTTGATTATTAATCGCATAAATTAATAATTATTTAAAAATTATTTAAGATATGTTACACCCACATTCTACCAGTATTACATTGCTTTTTTTTATGATATACAGGTGCTGGTCATATAATTAGAAAATTTTCAAAAACTTTATTTATTTCACTAATTCCATTCAAGAAGTGAAACTTGTATGATGTATACATTCATTCCACACAGACTGATTTGTTTCAAAGAAAGGAGTTTTAGAAATCTTGGCCAACTGAAAAGTATGAACATGAAAAGTATGAGCATGTACAGCACTCAATACTTAGTTGGGG
>JAUMHE010000075.1:13662988-13707906 GCA_032359235.1 Enteromius mattozi
TTCACTTCTTGAATGGAATTAGTGAAATAAATCAACTTTTTGAAGATATTCTAATTATATGACCAGCACCTGTATATTCTACCAGATGGTCAATGCATTAATCAATATTATTAATAAATCCATCTATCCTGTTGACTCACTCTGTACAGTGAGGCTCATCTCCAGACTGGTGGTTCCAGCCACATTAGCAGCAGTGCAGGTGTATCTGCCTCTATCTCCAGGTTGGGCAAAGGTGATCTGCAGGGCTCCTGTGCTAAGGACTCGCTGCCGCACAGACTCACTCAGCAGCTGCCCGTTCTTGTACCAGGTGATAGAGGGAGTGGGGAAACCCTCTGAGTGGCACTGCAGAGTTACAGATGCATCTAGTGCCACAGTGTACGCCTTGATGTCAGATGTTATGACAGGCGGCACTACAAGAAAAGCAAAGTTTTTAACATTTGTAAGACCAGTTCTCACAGACGTCTTAATTTCCTTTGCAGTCAATGTGTATCTCACCCTGCACTCTGAGTTTGGTTTTCCCTAGTGCAGTGCCTGCTGGATTCTGAGCAACACACATGTAGGTTCCAGAATCCTCCACTCTGGCTTTAGAGATCTGCAGGCCGCCATTGGGGAGCACCGTAAAATCACCCCCTGATGATAAAAGGAATAAAGTAAATAAATGAATCACTTAATAATTAATCATAACATTTTGAATAGTAAAAGGCTGGTTGTCAGTATGATTTTTTTATAGAAATTATTACTTTTATTTAGCAGGGATGCATTAAATTAATCAAAAGTGACAGTAAAGATTTTGTCACTTTTTTATAAAAAAAAAAAAAGTTGTTATTTTGAACTTTCTATTTATACAATAATCACACAAGAATCAAAGTCACACGTAAAAATATTAAGCAGCACAAAGGTTTTCAAGATCAATAATAACAAGAACTTTTTTTTTAGAAGGATCATATGACACTAAATATTGGAGTAACGGTTGCTGATGATTCAGCCTTTTCATCACTGGGATAAATGAAATTATAATTTTTATTAACTGTAATGTATTTTGGTGAAATAAATGTAGCCTTGGTGAGCATAAAAGCCTTTTTAAAACATTACAAAAAATCTTACTTTTGAATGTTACGTATATAATGTGTTATTTAATTAAATTTAGTAATTAAATGCTACTGTAAAGAGATGGAAAGCTTTGCTCACAGTGGCACAGCTTTTGTTCTAACCTGTGGTAAAGATGTTGATGCCCTCTTTCTGCCAGGTGATAGTGGGACGAGGGGCCCCTGTTGCTCTGCAGGGCAGGGTCACAGGGTTGTTCAAAATCACATCCAGTGTTGAGGGGTGTGACTGTATTACCGGAGGTTCTATAAAATAGAAATACAGAAAACTATTAAATAAAAAAATGACAAAGTGACACAAATTATGAAGAGGAAAATAAATGTTGAGCCAAACATGGAAATTACAAGCAATCTTATTAACCAAAAAGGAAAAAAAATTAAGTGGCACTTTTAGAAAAAAAGGTTGGGTTTAATTATTTCTGTACATCTCTTACCATGTACTGTGAGCTGAACATGTCGGTGTGCAGTGCCTGCAGCATTCTTGGCCACACAAGAGTAACGGCCTGAGTGACTCAGATCTGCAGCACTGATCTGAAGAGGACCTAAGACATACCAAAGAAATAGAAATGTAACATTCAGATTAACTTCAAACTTCAGCTGATTTTTTTTGCACTGTTAAAGCTCACCTGACGGTAAAATTGTATAGCCCTCTCCATCTTTAGCTAGTCTCAATCCATCTTTGCTCCAGTGTAAGACAGGATGAGGCACACCAGAGGCAGTGCAGCCGATGACCACCGGGGACAGTCTGCTCACTACAAGATCTGTGGCCTCATCAGCAATAGAAGGAGGAACTGCAGATAGAAAAAAAACATTAAGTCCTACTGAAATTCACATGCAGATGTCACGGATGTCATATACAGAAGTAGGGATTCACCATGTACAGTCAGCTGAATGACTCGGCTCTCCTGGCCTGCCTCATTGGATATGACACACTTGTACAGCGCTGTGTCCTCTACTGTGGGTGCGATGACAACCAGAGAGCCTGACGACAACAGCCTGAGGACAGATTGCAAACTGATTAATTGGATGCATTTGTGAATCTCAAGTGTCTTACTGCGCGATATTAAGCATCAGAGTACAAATTCTGACCTAAACTAACGCTCATTTAATTGGCGATACAGTAAGAGGTGATAGGAGGAGAGGGAGGAAACCTGGCTGAACCTGTACATATTCTGGTTCTGGTCAGTGTTAAGGGCTTGAGCATTTTTGGTCCAGTGAACGGAGGGCTTGGGGATGCCGGTGGCCTCACAGGACAGCGTGGTCTGGACATTCACTGTCACGGTGATGTTAGTGGGACCCTCGATGATAGAGGGTGGCACTGGAGTAAAAAATAACATTTATGTTTACTATATAACAGGACAGTTCCTAAGATATTTAAAATATATACAGTAGGGCTGTCAAAATGACTTAAACTATATTTTCTACTTAAATATGATATTTAAGTAGATTTTATATTCAAATTTAACAGGCATAATTTCAGTTATGGGGAAAAAAAGCTTTTGGTTTCAATCCTGAAGCCACAAGAGGATGCATCGAGCAAAATAATCTAAAAAATAAAAATAAAAAATATTTTCATGCACATTAATGCATTTGGCATATGCTTTTATCTATTGCATTCTAGGTATACATTTTTATACATTTATGTGTTTGCATATTACTGTTTATTAAGACTCACCATAAACCTGCAGATCTACTCTCTTACGCTCTGTGCCTGCCTGGTTGGTGGCCATGCAAAGGTAGCGGCCCGTATCAGTCACCTGTGCTGAGAGGATTTGAAGTGAACCATCCTCACCAAGCCTGTACCTAAACATACAGGGTGTTTGTTATCTGCCATGAACAAAACTGAGAGCTGAGAAATTGTGTCAAGAGATCTGTGCTGCTGAGTGCTGACCTGGGGTTGTTTCCTGCCAGGATAGCTCCATGCTTCCTCCAGGTAATGCGTGGAGCGGGTACTCCATTCACGACACACTCCAGAACCACCGGTTGATTGATATGAACTGACACAGACTGAGGAGCATTCTTGATTGTAGGGGGAACTGCATATAAAATGTTTATTTTAGCATATGCATATGCTCATACACATAAACTCACAATATTTTCCTTGCACAGGTGCCTAAACATATATAGAAATTGCTGATCACCATTGACACTAAGGTTGAAGTGGCGTTTGTTTTCTCCAGCAACATTGCTGGCCACGCAAGTGTACTGGGCACCATCTCCTAGCTCTGCATTGTTGATCTGGAGGTAACGACCACTGGACAAGACACGTACCCGAGGAGACATCTGGAGAAAGCATTGCAAAAGCTATTTAGCATGAAAGCATGTAACTGCTTTATAATCAGTTTCGCTATCACAGAAAAATACATTTTAAACTGTAATATTTCACAATATAGTAAAAAAAGAAGAATTTCCCTGATTTTAAAACTTCTTCATCTTGTATTTAGGGAGTAAAGTTATAAAATCTTGTATAAACAAGAAAACTTCTAAAAATAAATGATTATCGATAATTTACATTTACATTTAGCAGACGTGTTTAGTGACTTATAAATCAGGTGTAAGTGTAACTCTCTCCAGGCTTTAATACTGAATGTTGTTTTCATTGGATACCTTCAGAGGTGCTCCATCTTTAAGCCAGGTGAGGGTTGGAGGAGGAACAGCATCAGATTTACATTCAAGGGTCACCTGTCTGTTTTGCAAGACAGACACATCTTGCACACCCCTGTCACCAGCAATGTTGGGTGGAACTGTTGGAAAAGATTGTTGTTAAGCAAATTATGTGAGGTTACATTTTGGCCTAAAACAATGGAAAACATTTTAACTGCTTCTAAGACTCACCATGTACTCTGACAAGAAACTCTTTATCATCATCTCCAGCAGGGCTGCTGGCCAAACATGTGTATCTTCCAGTGTTCTCCACCTACATTTGTTTGTAAACATGCAAGCCAGCAGAAGAAGTTACAAACATGGAAGAAGCACAGTTGGATTTAGGAACTTGTAACACTTCAGCACATTCAGCAGCAAAGAAAATGTGACTGCCCATTTTTAACTCCTACCTGAGCAGAAGCAACTCTGAGCACTTCTCCATCTCTGAAAAGCCGTATACTATCTGTCTGAGGCAGCGGCCGCCCATCCTTCAGCCAGGTCAGTGTGGGTAAAGGTATGCCGTCAGCCTCACAAACCAGCTCCAGGACATGATTCACAACCACAGAGACCTCAGCAGGCACACCAGAGCCATTGATTCGCGGTGGGTCTGAGAGACAGGGATAGATGTCAATCAATTTGTGCGAGAAGGAGTCAGTCTAGTCATTTTGTTTTGTAGCACATTCTGTCACCTAATACTTTGAGGGTGAAGTGGCGGCTTGCGTCTCCAGCCTGATTATGTGCAGTACAGGTGTAGCGTCCAGTGTGGTTGACTCTTGTATGGGAAATCTGCATGGTGCTGTTTTGGTTGAGGAGCGACAGGTGAGCATCTTTAGGCATTGCTGCACCATTCCTTAGCCAAGTAATAGTTGGACTAGGCGTCCCATCTGCAATGCAGATGAAAGAGGCTGTGTTTCCCCTCACAACTGTTACTTCTTCTGTACTGCCTGCCCCATCCAGACTGGGAGGAACTGAGAAAAATTACATAAGAAGTCATAAATGAATCCAGTACTTCATAACAGTAAAATCTTACAAATAACAGACCAATTTGTCATTTAAATTAACATTTTCTCTGTAAATGCACCTAAATTTGATCTTTGGAAATACAAACAGGTTAACTCACCATAAACCTGTAAATTATAGTGCCTGTTGTCCACTCCAGCTCTGCTGGAGGCCACACAAGTATAGCTCCCTCCATCTGAAACCTGTGCACGAGCAATGCTAACACCAAAAAATTACAATCAGATGACAAACATTTAGTGTTATGAATCATCAGCTCTATTCAGGGTGGGATACTAACACCAGTTTTAGTAATTTGTGCAGGTGTGAAATTCAGTGTTGTTGTTGTAACTAAAACTATTACAAGTAGTGTCTGTTAACTTATATTATGTGAAAAACTAATTTATAAAAAACAGAAATGTTGCCTTGGCAACTAACTGAAATAACCATGTTTCAGTCAAATGACTAAAATGACTAAATAAAATTAAATTAATAAAACTAATAAAATCAGTCAATCAATCAATTAATAAAAATATTAAAAGTACTGAAAAGCACATAGGAAATTACTAATCAACTAAAATTTAGGTAAAAATCTAGGTTAAAAAAATTATCAATAAATAATAAGAAACTAAATAAATAATACTAAAATGAATTTCAAATTTTTAGTGAAAAACTTTAATGACTAAGCCTTAAATTTAAGCAGCTTTTATAAAAATGCCTGTGCAAGAGACACATTTTAACATGCTCAAACATGCATTTTAGTCTGGGACTAGCCTTAAACCTTGTCTGTGAAACCGGAGGTGTATGTTTGAAATAAAAATAAAATACATAAAATGTAAACCTTCATCTTAAATTGAAGAAAATTAAACAAGGTATATCTGAGTTACAAAAAATTTATTACCCTGTGATCATCATAACCCATAACCCTAACCAAACCTGTCAGATCTCTTACCGGAGCACTTGGCCGGCAGACAGCAGTCGTATCTGAGACGACACTGGAAGCGTCAGACCGTTCTTCAGCCAGTTGAGTTGCGGAGGCGGAGAACCACTAGCTACACACTCGATATTTATTGAGCTGTCCAGCACTGTGGTCAGTTCCTTGGCAGCAGGCCCGTTCCCCAGGATCAGAGGAGGAACTGGGAACAAAAACAAGCAGTTATCAAATGTCTGGAAAAGACTATAGTTGTGTAACAAAGGCACAACTCACCATACACATTTAGGTTGAATATTCGGTCTTCCTCTCCGGCCTGATTAGTGGCCACACAAGTGTATTTTCCACTGTCTGATGTGTGCACAGCTGTCACAGTCAGTGTGCTGCCATCAGGACTAATTCTGGGAAATAAATTGGTTCATGACTTTTATTGTCTTATTATACTGAAATACTATGAAAAAGGAGTATGCAGAAAACAGACTGGATAGTTTAATAGCATATGACACAAATAATTGCTCTCACTTGATGTTCTTCTGAGCAGTTCTGCTAAGTGTCTTTCCATCCTTCAGCCACTGGATCTCAGGGGTTGGATTTCCTTCAGCACGGCAAACCAGCTGGATGCTATCGTTCAGCAGAACACTCATCTCACTAGGTAACTCAGATCCTATGATGTTCGGTGGGACTGAAGATAAACACAAAGCAGAAAAAAAAATCCAACTAGTAAAAAACCCAACAACTACTATATTTAATATTTAATAAGGCATTTTTTAGTGATATGTTATTTACACCAAGCACAAAAAGCTAATAATTTTGTTTACACTATGTTAAAATAACAGGATTTTCTGGTCTTTATACTATTTATTGGAAATAGTTGCAATTATCTGCACCTCAGTATTATAGTACATTATAAAACATTATGCAATAATAACTTAGAGTGTAAATTTTAATTTTAATTCAAATGGATGCCATGGTTGCCCCCTTATTGCAACAATACAGCTCTCAATACATCTACGTCAACCCTACCCAATACTTTATTTTCAACTTTTTGATTATTTCCCTTATTTGTATTGAAAATAAATGCTTTTCTGATGTGATTTGAAATTTAAAAAGAGAGAAAAAAATTTGCCATTTGCCAAATTCGCGTCTAAATAAGTACAACATACATTTTCCCACCTGCACCACTGAAGCTGATGGCAAATGATTTTCTTTTGTAATCTATTAAAACATTTTTAAAAATTTCAATCACACGTTGGTGGGCGAAGTTAGTATAAATAGCCACTGCTAACAAGGCGTGCTATTTGCACTTTAGACACTCTGACCTAATAATCCTTTCATGTACCTTGTATTGTAAGATGGTAGTTTTTGTGGGCCTTTCCCTCCACATTGGATGCCACACAGGTGTAAGTGCCACTGTCAGATAACTGTGAGCGGGCAATCTGCAGCTTACTGCCCCCGGAAAGGATATGCATCTCCAGAGACTCTGAATTCTCTAGAAAAAGAATAAACACATGCACAAGTTAACTTTAAAAGAAATGTAAAGCTTAAGAAATCTGCAGATTGTCTATCTCACCAATCACTCTGCCATTCTTTAACCAGGTGAGCGAGGGAGGAGGGATCCCTGTAGCATCACAGGCGAAAGTGACGGGATTGCTGATGATTTCCACCACACGCTCCACTGCTGGGCCATCCAGCTGCGGGGGAACTGCACACCGTTATTAGTTAAATAACAGAAAACACCTTTAGAATGTTACAAAATATAGTTATTAATACACAAAATATTTAAAAATGTTTTTCTCACCATGGATACTGAGATGGAAATTCTTGTCCACTTGACCTGCTACATTTGTGGCCTTACAGACATACTGGCCTGTATCTGACACCTGACAGAGAGAAAGAGGCATTTATACTCTTTGAAAAAAAACCCCCAAAACTTTATTTTTGGAAGTAAATATAAGTGGCGCTTGCACATAGAGTAAAAAACTCACTACCAAGCTGAAGGTAACAGCTGCTAATTGTCTCACACTCACCTCGGTTTCTCTGAGTTGCAGCATTTGTCCATCAGCCAGTATGCGCAGGTTGGCAGTTTCACTAATGGGACGTCCATTCTTGTACCAGGTAATGATGGGAGGAGGCACTGCATTAGATTCACACTCCAGAGTAACAGATTTGCCCACCTGGACATTTAACACCACTGGAAGATCCCCACTACTGTGTCTGATACTAGGGGGAACTAGGAAATTAGACATCAGAAATTCAGATCGGTGACTTTTGAGAAATTTAATTTGTCATATTATAACTTGTATACCTTACATCAAGTATTTTCTTAATCTTTGAAAATTTTTGCAGATACATGCTTTACTTACCATATACTGTAAGATAAATTAGCTTTTGGGCTTCTCCAGCTTGGTTGATGGCCACACAGCTGTATTTCCCAACATCAGACATCTTTGCTTTCAGGATCTGTAGAGTACGACCACCTAGAGACAGAGAATGAGAGTAAGAGGTAAAGCAGAGTAAAGGCAATTTATGTGTAGTACTGTATGTATTCAGGCTAAACTACTGTATTTAGTCCTTGTATAATGTGCGAGTAAGCATGTTTGTTTGCATGTGTACCAGGCATTATGAGTGCGTTGGAGCTGGCCTGTATGGGTTTCCTATCTTTGAACCAGCTGAGGGTGGGAGGTGGCAATCCAGTGGCCTCACAGTTCAGAGATATGAAGTTATTCACCACCACCGTCACATTTTCCTCTCTGATGCCCACAATGGAGGGAGAAACTGACACCAAACAGGATATCAGTGATTATTAGATAAAAAGTAAACTACTAGGTTGCAGTTTACTGCTGAACAGAGCCATGACACAGGTTTTATTTAAAGATAGACTCACCATGCACATTGAGGTTAAAGGACTTCTCTGCTGTTCCTGCTAAGTTTTGAGCCACACATGCATAACGTCCTGTATCTGTCACCTGTGCATTTAAAATCTGTAACATACACACACAGAAACATATCAATTAATATATATATACATACATGATAAAATAAAGCCTAACATATATAAATATTAATCTTAATAGCACACACACTCAAGCACACACACACACACACACACCTGTCACTGTTGCACCACAGTTGTTCTCTCACCTGCAGTGTCCTGCCATTGGACAGAAGTCTGTGTGTGTTGTCTGGGGTAAGGGGTTGACTGTCTTTGATCCAGCTGATTTTAGGAGTGGGACTCCCATCCACTTGACACTCCAATAATGTGGTCTTGTTCACTAGCACTGTGATCTCATCAGGCATGTCACCATCATCTCCACGAATCGAGGGCGGTACTAATAAAATCCAAATGCATAGACAAAAAGACACACATATGTAAACATGCACAATACTTTAAGTTGTTGCTGATGTAACGTTTAGCATTTAAGAAAAAGGTTAATACTCAGACTGAACTCACTCAACACTCTAACATCATACTGGATTGAGTCTTCTCCAGCCTCATTCACAGCCACACAAGTGTATCTCCCAGAATCCTCTGCTTGAGCTCGAGGGATCTGGAGGACCCTTCCACCTGTGTAAGAAATACAGCACAAAACATATTAAATTCTTATACACTCATATGCAACACAAAGTATCAATGCATCAAACTATTTTGCCATCCTATATCATTAAAATTTTGCTATCTGGCCACTCACCAGGCAGGATGAGTACTTTATCATTAGAGGTCACCAGGTGCCCATCTTTGTACCAGGTGAGAATGGGAGGGGGAACGGCATTGGTCTCACAGTATAGGGAGATGGGATTATTTAGTATCACATCCTTCACGTCTCCATTATTACCATTGTCAGAGTCTCCAAAGCCTCGGAAACTAGGGGGAACTGAAAAATGCCCCAAACTTTTAAATGGCAGAGGTTATATATATAAATGTATTTGGGTATTAGTGTGTATGTAAACTATTTAATTCGGCATTCTGAACTTGTAAAACCCTGTTCACCTTGTATATTTACATCAAAGTCCTTCTCATCCTCTCCAGCGATGTTGGTTGCTACACAGGTGTAACGACCAGTATCGGACACTTGAGTGTGTTTAATCTGAACGATACGACCATTTGCTGTGATAGTGAGGTGACTGTCTGCTTTCAAAATCTGCAGAGAGAGAGAGAAACAAGAGTAAAGTAAAGAGTAAAGAGTAAAAAAAAAGTTTTTTTGATATACTGTACAAGTTTTTCACCTGGCCGTCCTTGTACCACACCAGCGAAGGTGTTGGAATAGCCTGAGCCTCACACTCCAGTGTAAGGGTGTTGTTAACTTTTATTTTCACCTCTTTAGGAGACAGACTCTCTCCTGGGATGTCATTTTTATTGATAACTGGAGGGACTGCATTAAATGAAAATATATAAATAGGTTACAGATAACTGACACACATAGTGTTATATTCCCCTACGCCAAAAGGTGGCGATATAGATCTGCTCGCATACGTACTGAAAACTTTGACCTCATAGTTTTTGAGTGTCTCTCCAGCCTCATTAGTTGCCACACACGTATATCTCCCAGCATCCTCTTCTTTAGCATTCAAGATCTGTAAAGTGCGACCACCTGTCACAAGACACAGTTAAGCTGTAAATTTATTTATTTATAATTTACTTTTTATATTAATTATAAATTGGTTAGAAAAACCAAAGTTCAATTTAAGGGTTGAGATCTGACCTGGAAGTACCCTGACATTGCGGCTTGATTCAAAGGGTGTGCCGTCTTTGAGCCAGGTGATGATGGCAGGGGGGTACGACTGGGCTTCACAAACAAGAGAGGTAGGACTATTCAGTGTCACTGTAACCTCTTCAGCTGAACCTTCTGGACCAGAACCAGCAATGGTGGGAGAAACTGGAGACAAAACATAAATAAGTCCACCCACAAGACCACAAAAAAACACTGTAATACCTACTGCCCAAACATACCTAACACATTAAGGTTAAAGTGTCTGCTCCTGTCTCCAGCGCTGTTAGAGGCCAAGCAGCTATACCTGCCTGTGTCGGCAACCTGTGACCCACTGATCTGCAGAAAACGCCCATTTGACATTACCTGCAGCCTCGAGTCACTAATTAGCGGTTGTCCATCCTTCAACCATGTGATTTCCGGCACTGGATTACCTAGACCACCCCGAAGGTTGGTTAACAAAAGAAAAGAGATCAACACAAAATCTAGATAGGCAAAGTAATCTTGTGGTTTGTGTCACTTACCAGTGACCTCACAGGCCAAAATGATGCTCTGTCTCTCCTTCACTTTCACATCCTCCACTGTGCCTTCATTTATAATGCTAGGTGGCACTAAGGTTGACAGAAAAAAGATGAAATGAGAGTTAAGATGATATTAAGTGACACACTATTACTAATATCGATGTGCTAGGCCCGTGGCAATGTGTATATTTAGGCTTTGAAATTCAATAAAATTCAAAATAACTACATTTTCAAAATTGTCCCATGCATAGTGCTGAATTACCCAGGATGTTTAGGTCAAAATTCTTTCTCTCCTCTCCTGCAGAGTTGGACACGATGCAGGTGTATCTCCCAGCATCCTCACTTGCAGCATGCATCAAACGCAGGCCTCGTCCACCTGAGACAAACACAGACATATATCAGACACACAGGCCTGGTTTCACAGACAGGGCTTAGCCAAGTCAGGATTAGGCCATAGTTAAATTAAAAATTTAAATAATTTTTATAAACATCTCTAAGAAAAAAGAATTACTGGTGTGCATCTTAAGACAAAACAAATGCATTGACATGTTTTAAGATCAATCAGTGCAAGTTTCTCTCATTTAAACCAGTTCAGATTTACATTTTAGTCTAGGACTAGGCTTAAGCCATATCTGTGAAACTGGGGGACAGACTCACAGGTGGCTGAATGAGGGAATGATTTCTGCACATTGGGTTTAAAAGGACAGCCCACATACACTTCTCTTAGGGAATTACTTAATCAGCTATAAATCAAGAGTGTGAGATTTACTCAGAGGAGGGATGCATCTGCAAAATGAATAAGTGAGCAAGCTCAGAGTTTCAATTTGTCTCAAAAAAAAACAGGCTTCATAAATGTCCCTATTGTTTGGTATGAAACAAGAGACCTCAAGTTAACAGCTGTTCAAACAAAGCTTAACCCGTCAACACAAGTCAAACCTCCCATTTTCACTCTTTAAATGAGTAATTATCACTCCCTAGGAGAGAGCTAAGCTGATCACCTGAACAAATACGTATCCTTCTTTCCTTCCCTGATGTCTCTTTTTCTTATAATGAGGAAAAGTTTGTGGTCAGCCAGAAATGATATACAGTATCTCTGGATGAGCTTTTCTATACACGTATTCAATAGGACTAGCAACATTTGTGAATATGTGATCAATAATGTGCCTATTCTACATATTTTGGTCCTGTTTTCTGTCCAGCTTCATGTCTTGTCTGTGGCATGCAGATGGACAGTCTTCGTATAGCTCAGCACAGATTTATTTACAATGTGGCTCATTTTGCGCAGGTGACCTCCGGTGGTTTACGATGTCTGAGGTTACAATGATGGATGTACCTCATACTTGCTGCTGGCGGAGGATCAGTCTCTGTTTACACTGGAAGCCGTTAATGGAGAGTCTTTGCATGTTCAAATACAAGAACATCTGTCTAGCTGTTTTTCTTTTCAGTTAACCCTTGATCTGTGGTGTTTGGCTGCTTACTGAAGCGATCTTGTTGCACCTACTTGAGTTATTACACCTGGTTAACCTAATCCTTTAACTGGTACTGGGCTCTTTACCTAGACTCAGTGGTGTAGACATTTTGGATAAAGACAAATGCATTCATTGAAGAAAAAGTTGATACCTGAGATGACCCGAACAGAGCTAGATGTGCTAATCGGCTGGGCGTCTTTGAGCCAAGTGATGGATGGAGGTGGCATTCCAGAAGCTTCACAAGTGAGAACAACTGGGTTCTTCACAACGACACTCACATTCTCAGGCCCCTGTGTCTGTCCGATGATGGTGGGAGGAACTGAAGAGGTGATACACATTAAATTTGAATATACAGTATGTGAATGACAAAGAAAATGACTATACATACTAAATAAGTAGTAGTACTTGAATAGAGATCTGAAAAGTGATTTTTGTGTACCTTTATAGGAATTCATATCAAACATTTTCTGTACAGGTCTTTCAAGTTCGGTACGCATTTGCACTAAACAAATAGAGCATCGTTTTAACCACTGCGTGAGTAGGACTTCATTGGAAACTTCCAGTTTTATATATTGTTACTTTTGATGAGAAACAAAGTCTCATCTTTGCACAATAAATAGTAAAAAATAAATAGTAATTAAATTTAGATTTGGGCTCTGTTGTTGGAACCTTATAGCAATGTAAAAGGGCTCCCTATAGTTACCCCAGAAGCTGAGGTAGATTTTTATCCCCAGAATTTTTTTTAATATAATTCAGATTTAAAGAAAGAGAAATTTGTTTAGTAAACCACTTTTTAATAAAAAATAAGCAATTTTATTTTTAGGTTTTTCCCCCTGCTGTACCAAAACTATAGCAAACTATGACGTCAAAACCAAGGTACATACCGAATCGTCATGTTTGTGTACTATTACACCCCTATAGTATTATGGACAATAGTTATAAAAGAACCAAAGTAAAATAAAAAAAATAATAAACCTAATCAATAAAAAAGTTTAAATTATAACATTTTAAGCATGAATCACTAAAAGGTTTGAAAGATCAGAGGAAATTTAGAAGAGGTTTTAGAAAAACTGATGATACTGTTGTCTTTTTTTCTCACCATGAACATTGACATCATATTTCCTGTCAGCTTGTCCTGCCACATTGACAGCAATACAGGTGTATCGACCGGTGTCAGCCACTTGAGCATCCTGGATGCGCAAAAGTCTGCCTTCGTTAAGTATTTGAGCCCTGCGGCTGGTGCTCAGGGGTCTACCATCTTTCATCCATGAAATGGCAGGTCTGGGGACCCCGTCTGCCTCACACTGCAGAGTAATATCTCCACCTCGCGTCACTGTCTCCTCATCCTGAGCTGAGGAGCTAATGGAGGGACGAACTGTTTGGAGTAAAGAAAAATGGAAAATGCTAGTGAAGTCCATGTGGAGCGTCTTTTATATTGTTGGACAACAGAAACTGAAAACTCCACAAGCTTTATGAGTGCTTATATATGTATAGTAGATGAAACTGTGCCCAATTCATACATGCAGAATATGCAGATTGTGTGTATCTAAAATAACTTAAAAGTTTAATATTGAATTTATTTTTTATTTATTTATAAATTATATTTATTTTTTGTCCAGTTCCTCTAATGAACAATGTGAGAGAAAAAGACGTACCATAAACTTGCAGATTGTACTCTTTCATTGCACTGCCAGCTGTACTGGAGGCCAGACAGGTGTAAGAGGAAGCATCTGCCTTCTCAACACTGGAAATCTGCAGCTGACGCCCGCCAGAGAGAACACGCACACGCGAGTCTCCCTTTACCTCTGATCCTAAGACACACACAAAACGATTACAAAACGTAAGGTTAAGAGTTTATTCAAATACCTTAAGGTTCATGGAGTATGAGTGTGAAAATGGCAATAAATATGATGAGGATAGTGACGAGGAGGATGGTGAGGATAAATAGTCTTACCATCTTTCTTCCAGGTGAGACTGGGAGGAGGAATCCCACTGGACTCGCACACAAGCGTGATGAGACCACCTTCAGTAACAGTCAGAAGAGACACCTCATCGGATCCACGGATACTGGGAGGAACTGGGGGAAAGCAAATAACAGAGAGAGAAAGAAAAATATTTATAACTTGACTCAAGTTTATATTCTATTATATTTTCAAGCACTTACCCCACACATTCAGGTTATAGTGCTTTTCGGTTTTTCCTGCCACATTGGTTGCCTCACACGTGTACCTGCCTGTGTCCTGGACCTGAGCACTGTTAATCTGCAAACACAAATCAATTAACAAATCAGTTCCATACTAAGGTTCTTAAACAAGAAGGACAGCAATGCAAAATGCCTTTCACTTGTTATTTTAGAACAGTATAAAAAACTCATTTTAAGCAACTAAAAAGCCAAATTTGAACCACAGCCAAACGTCGATGCTGGGGTATTGCAACTAATTTCCCGTGATATTCTGGGTGGTTGCTAGGTTGTTGCTTGTTGGCTGGGACAAAACGTACAGGTGGCTTATATGCTGATGAATGTACTGTACCTTCAGTAAGCTGCTGTCCTCTGACAGGCTCAGACCTGGTTTTCTAAAGAGCGGTCGACCATCTTTCCGCCAGCTCAATGCAGGTGGAGGGATGGCATCACTCTGACAATGCAGCTGGACTGACTGACCCATCAGAACGGTTTGGTTCACCTCCTCACCCATGATGTTGGGTGGCACTGAAGGACACAGATACATGCAGATAAGAAGTCTGTTATGCTTTCAAAAGAATAAAGATTTAATCAGGTTTAGGAGTGTGTGTGTCTTCTGAGCTCACCGTACACACGTAGATCATATTCTCGGTGCTGTTCTCCACCTGCATTCACAGCAACACAAGTGTAATGACCTGTGTCACTGACCTGTGCACTAACAAACGACAACACCCTGCCACCTGACAATACCTAGTAAAAGAGGAAATTAAAAACTGATACACCCTGTTTAACACTTTTAAGTAGAGTTAAGCATGATTATATATGGCTATATATGCACAACAGCATCCAAAGTCCCACACATACAGACCTGTATTCCATCTGAAAAGCTGGAGACAGGGCTGCCTTCTTTAAGCCAAGTAAGGCTGGGCACAGGAACTCCCGAGGCTTCACACTCTAACCTGACTTGGTCATTCACCACCACCGTTATCATTCCTCCTTTACTGGAAATAGAAGGAGGAACTAATGGAGACAGACAAAGATTGTTAGATATTCAAAACTTTAAAAGAAGTATTTTAAGAATGAGTATCACATAGCCAAATTTTTGACAGAAATTTTGTTTAGTAATAGTCACACTCACCATACACCTGCAGACTGTATGTGAGCTCAGTGCTGCCAGCCACATTGATGGCCACACATTTGTAGAGGCCAGCATCTGACACCTGTGCACGGTCAATCTCTAGCACCTGACCTCTGCTCAGAATGTTAACTCCTGCAGCACTCGTCAGTGGACGACCGTCTTTATACCACGTCAGAGCTGCAGCAGAAAAAGCATGGAAGGAGAAACTACACCACCTGTACTTTTGTAAACGGTTACTGGCCAGTATTTGATGTCGCCCTCAAAGAAAAGGAAATGTAGTAAGGCTCACCTGGCAAAGGACTTCCTGTTGCCTTACACTTCAACTGAATTTGGAAGCCAGCAAGGATGGTTTCGTTGAGCATCTCTCCAGCATACTGGATGCTGGGAGGTTCTATATAACACATGTCATACTTATTTACTGAAATAAATGTTAAGTTAATATACATAAACACAGATTAATTACAAATACAAATAAAATTACTTCAACTATTCAAATAAGTTAATATGCTTGTGCTTTATATATATATTTCCTACCATGCACATTGAGGCGAATGTGCTGTTGTGCCTCGCCTGCTGCATTAGTTGCTACACACGTATATTTCCCTGCATCCTCCAGTCTGGCCTTCTTTATGTGCAAAACTCTGCCTGCAGATTCCAGCTACAAGCCAGACAGAGAGATAAAGAGAGAGGAGATAATACAGTATATGCGGTTATGTAAACCTCCTTAAACACGTGATTTATTTTGGAAGGCTTTTGTCATGCCTTAAAGTCTGACCTTCAGAAATTCTTGTGTGGTGTCCACAGGACGGCCATCTTTTAGCCATGTGATGCTGGGAGGAGGAATTCCAGTGACCACACACTGGAGGCTGATTGATGTGTGGAGGACCACAGACCTCTCAGATGGACTGGTAGAACGGATAGTTGGGGGGACTGACAGACAAGTATTAATGAAATAAATAATTAAATTTGACCATTCCCTCTATGAGCAGATGAGGCAAAAATCAAGCACAAACATTAGCAAGAAAAAAATAAAATCATTATTACCATGTACAGATACTTTAAATTCTCTCTCTTGTTCTCCAGCCTCGTTAGTCGCTACACAATGAAAAAGTGCTGTATCAGACACTTGAGCACGAGAGATGACCAATCGACGGCCATTAGATGTGATCCGTACCCCTTCGCCCTGCCTCACCGGCACACCATCCTTCAGCCACCTTAAAACCGAGAGATGCAGGTGAGCGACTTTTCAATTCTGTATATACTTGAATACATGTGACCGTGGACCACAAAACCAGCCACAAGTTTCTGAATAAATAAGCTTTCTATTGATGTATGGTAGAGGATGATATTTGGCCGAGATACAACTATTTGAAAATCTAGAATCCTAGGGTGCAAAAAAATCTAAATATTGAGAAAATCACCTTTAAAGTTGTCCAAATTAGGTTTTTAGCATTGCTTTTTACTAATCAAAATTTTAATTTTAATATATTTTCTGGTAGGAAATTAACAAATTATCATCACAGAGCTAATCTTTACTTACTATCCTAATGTATTTTTGGCTATTGCTAAAAATATACCCCAGCAACTGGTTTTGTGTACAAGGGTCACATATGTGCATGCGTACTCACGTGATGGTTGGCGTAGGTGTGCCTGTAGCATAACACTCAAGCTCTAGGATATTGTTGAGGATAACTGTGGTGTCTGTGGTTTCACTTGCCCCATCCACAACAGGAGGAACTGAATACACAAAAACAAAAAGTATGGTCAGACGCTACAGCATCTCCGGAATCATAAACCAAACAATGCATGAATCAACTGTGTCCTTGAAATAACGCGTAACAAACTCACATAACGAAAACACACAGAGAGTTAATGAATGCCACATGCTTGGGTCACATCATCGGATACTGCCTCTACCATCGCCCTTTAATCTCACTGAATCTTTTATACATTTCCTTCATTTGTAGTTAACCAGTTTATAAGCTCGTAAAACACTTTTCTGTTGATTTCCTGCAAACACATTCCCATGATGCAACACAAATGTGGACTGAGTGATTGCAGTGGTTTGTTGGATGCATGTCTTAGGACCGTAATGGTGTCCAGATGCTCAGATGATCAATGTACAGGTCGAGACAAGATCTGTCTGGCTCATGCACACAAAAACACAGAACTTCCTGATTCGTGTGGATAGTGAAGGATGACATGCCTTTAGATTTAAAAGCATGTTATATTTTATAAGTCAGATCAGACTTCTCTTGACTTTTAATAGGACTTTTAAAAAATGTAAATGCATGCATATACCTAAGACACTGACGTCATATTTGATCTCCCTTTCTCCAGCAACACTCGTAGCCACGCATACATATCGACCAGCATCAGATGGAAGAGCACTGAGAATTTCAAGTTTGCGGCCCTGCTCCAGAACACGCAGGTTTTCTCTAATAGCTACCGGTGACCCATCCTTCAGCCAGGTCAGTGAAGGAGGAGGGTGACCTTCAGCCTCACACTCCAAAATCAAAGATTTATTGAGCACAACCTTCGTGTCTGTGGGACCATCAGAACCAGCAGTGATGGAGGGGGGGACTGAATGATGAAAAAAAGGAAACAAGTGTTACTATTTCTAGGCAAACGAAAACTAAAAAAAAATGAACACTGATTATAGAAATTTACAGACTATGGAAATTAAGCTTTTTTTTTTATTGTGAGAGTCCTCACCATAGACATCCAGCTCATAAACTTTCTCAGCAGTTCCAGCTACACTGGTGACTTTACATGTGTACTGTCCTGCATCTGACACTTGAGCTCTTGAGATCTTGAGGAACTGCCCTCGATCCACATACTGGGCCTGTCTGCTGGACAAAACGACCTCTCCGTTCTTGTACCATGTGATGGCAGGGAGCGGCACACCCCGAACTTCACACTCCAGAGTCATCAAATTACCAAGCAGAACTGTTACCTCAGAAGTCATGTTTCCTCCCTTTATACTGGGTGGTACTGAGTGAGTAGAATGGAAAGACAATAATTTAGCATGTAGAATTTAGAAGGTTTTTATTCTGTTGTTGTTAAAAAACAAAACAAGTAAAATTACCAAAGATACTGAGGTTAAAATCCTTGGACTGCTTTCCTGCTGCATTGGTGGCACTACACTGATATCGTGCCTGGTCACCTAACCGAGCACTCTTTATCTTCAACTGTTGTCCTCTGTTTAAAACTTCAATATTGGGGTCACCCAAAAACACAGGCCTAAAACACAGAGTTAAAGGAACAGATAATGCAAATTCTCTTAGTACTGTTTCAAAACATAAAGAGTGAATTCACTAAAAAATTATTTATGCCCCCAACAGAATTGTTTGCAAATGTTTTGTTGACTTAGCAACAGATTAACAAAAAGAATAAAGGAAATATGGCACTGATGTAAACTAAGTGAGAAGAAGTTTTCTACAGCAACAATTCCTGAGCTGGAGGATGCCAAAATTCATTTACTTGCTTTCCCTAAGTGCTAAAAGCACAACATTAATTGTGTCAGGTAGGGGTTTGTGAAACTGTAAGAAGCCTGATTTGCATAGTAAAATATTTGCACTTGACAACAAACTCACAGCAGAGCACTATTTCAGTGCCTTTAGTGCCTGGTTAGTGCTGGGTTTTGTAGTGAACAAGATGCAAAAGTGGCACAACTTTTTAGTGATTTCACTCATATGTTTTTTCCATATCAGAAAGTGTTCTTTACAAAGCTTTGTGGAGTAACTTACTTCCTGTCTTTGTACCACTGAATTGTTGGAAAGGGATCACCTTTGACCCTGCATTCCAGAATGATCTCCAGATTGAGCACGGCAGAGACATCACGTGACCCAACTGTCCCCATGATCGTAGGAGGAACTATGAGGAGGCAAACCATATAATAAGATGTAACACCAGCTTGTAAAAAGACAACAAATCCACAAATAAGTGTATGTTATTACAGAACAACTTTGAATGAAAACAAACTTCTTGCAACCTACCCAATACATCTAAGTAAAAGTCTCTCTCTGTGCTTCCAGCAATGTTGATGGCCTTGCAGATGTAACGTCCAGCATCTGCAACAGCCGCTTTCAACAGCTTAAGAGTTTTGCCCTTCTGAAGAATCTGCATATCACTGCTAGAAACCACCTGATTAAATAATACAAATAGCTATGTGACTAACATATATTAACATATATCTTTTTATACTGCAAAGTGAATTTGACCTCTACCTATCAACCCATTTTAAAAATACTGATCATGATAAATCACTCCAAAACATCAATCAATAGTAAAAGGCTATAATCATGTTTGTCTTGTGAAAAAAAATCCTAGGAATATCTGCAATTCCAACGTTAATCTAAATCAGCAGCCTCTGTTTTCCCTTCAGTGCGATTAGGGATTTCCTAATTGCTGACTTCATTCTGAAATTGTTTCTCGTAAAAGCACATTTATAAGAAGCACTGGGGTTTTTATGACCTGTTCTTGGAGCTCAAATCCAGTGATCCGAGGAAACTTATTTGTGATTGGCCTCACTGAAGGAAATGCCACTTTTATTTCTCATTATGCTTATTTATGCACATTTAATTTGCAGATTTAACAATGTGAAATGGCATACGCAATGTGCTTAACTTCCATAATATGAGGTAATTCCAAACTGAATATTTAGTGGTAAATAATGTAGGACTTGATTTTATCCAGGGAGAAGTGACTGAACTGGAAGATATTAGGCAATAATATATTTTTATTGTTAGGATTTTTTATTGTTTATTTTTTTATTATAGGTCTTTAGTAAGAACTACAGTTTGTCAAAAGGAAAGTAGCTTCAGAAGTAAAGTTTTTAGTTTTTTTTTTTTTACATGCATTGATTACACAGAACAAGTCCATGTGATTTTCAGTGCATGTCATTGCACTGACCTCCACTCCATCTTTGTACCAGGTGATGACAGGTACAGGTGTGCCCATGACATCACACACCAGGTTTGCTGGTTGATTCATCACTACAGAAACATTGGACAGCAGGCCATTATCCCGAATATCAGGTGGGACTGGATAAAAGGGGAAGGAGACAGAGAAGAGAAAGGTTGTGCAATGTGCTGAAAGATACTGAACCAATCTTAATAAACGTTTTTAAATGCTGTACTAACCATTGACCTTAAGTTGGTATTTCTTCTCTGTTGTACCAGCATCATTGACAGCCATGCAAGTGTACTCCCCATTATCCAGAGGGGACACCGAGGCCAGGATGAGAAGAGTGCCATCCTCCAAAATGGACACACCTGGCTCATTCCCTGTCAACTCCTGACCATTCCTAAACCACTTTATTACTGGCTCAGGAGTGCCTGCAACAGTAACAATTAATAAATATATAAAAAATTCACAATAATTTTGAATTTGATATTAAAGCAACATTGTGAATAGACTATCTTTCTTTTATTTTTTGCCAAAAAAAAAAAAAATGAATGTGGAAGAATATGACATTTTATTTTATATTGATTTGTAGTTATAATGGCCAGTTCTTGGAAAACACAGATTTACACTGTTTCCAGTGACCTTGATAAATGAATGGTATTTTCTTATGATTCGGATAAAGGCTCACCTTTGGCAGGACAGGGGAAGGCGATCTGCTGGTTTGCCACTCTCTCTTGTAAGGGACTGTTGAACGGGGGCTCAGGGACCTCCACCACGGGAGGGACTGTGAAAAGATGAAGGCAGTGCATGGGATTTTTAGTTCATTTAAAGCAGTAATCGCTATAATCACAATTGTAAATGCCAGCACCCATCTGACCTTGCACATGTAACTGAATAGTGGCTTTATCTTGTCCAGCGATGTTGGAAGCCACGCATGTATAGACACCCTCATCCATAAGTCCCACCTGGTTCAAAGTCAGAGCTTCATCTGAGATCTTGTACTGAGACCCATCCAGCAGAGCAGAGCCATCCTTCAGCCAGGACACAGAGGGTTCTGGGACACCCTGTGCGACACAGGGCAGGTCTATGGCATGTTCCACCTGCACTTTCATGGCTCGTGGACCTGCACGGATGCTGGGAGGAACTGAGAGGGCAAAAAAGAGAAAGGAGTATTGGGAGGAGAGTGAAGAATTATTAAATAAGTATTAAACCTATGCTGTAATAATGCATTCTTTCATTGACCAAGCACAGCAACCTGTCCTTATTTGCCTTTGGAAGTTGCTGAAAACTTTCTCACATCTTTTTAATTTTTTCACTGTTAATCTTCCAGATGAGACATTTGGTAGCTGTAATAAATCAAACAGCACATTCCCCTTTGCTGTAGCTCTCATTTCTCAGACTCATTTCTGCTAAAGTATCTGCTCACAGTCTTACGGAAAACTATAATCCAAGATTAAAATGACTAAGAGTTTAATTGTAGTCATTATAAATACCTCCATTTCAATTTTCGCTTGCAGATGTGTCTGAGTGTGCTCTGAGAGCAACTTGTGTTTACAAGACTCTATAATTATTATCACACTATGCTCCAAGCGACTATCTGATCTCTCCTTCAATACTTTCTCATACATCGCGCCAAGCCTGCTAAAGCTCAAAAGTGGGTGTTAGGAGGTCAATGAACATCACTGGCCCATATAAACATGCTCAAGCACACATTCACTGCACAGAAAATTAAGAGATATCAAATCATAATAAATAGAAACAGCTCTCTGTGTTTATGCATCACATTACAGTTTATGTTAATTGCAGTTCATCTCACTTTTAATTCTTCTTTTGTAGTTTTGCGAAACAAACAAAAATTCACATTTATTCATTTATCAGATGCTTTTTTGCTAAATGATTTACCAACAGTTTTCACAGCATACACTGCTATGTTTATTAAAACATAGAGCAAAAGATTGGTTTAGGGTTTATATAGCATATATAAAGATGCATGTGCTTAAAAACAACACATCATAGTTTGATTATCCGGTTTCTGTAAAAAATAAAGATGTAATATATTGCATATTATATGACTATAGAAGTTTTCATTTTTGCATTACCTGTCTCTTTAACAGCTGTGCAAGCAAAACAAAGTGGAAGTTTCTACCATTATTAATTACCCATCTATTAATTAGAGCAGTTACATCATCTGTTTAAAAAGTGGAGAGACAGTTTCCTGAACTTGCTGCTTTTACAATCATCTATTATTTACACAGTCATGCGGTGTCCGAAACCACTAACTCAATCACTACTTCATCGTACACTACATAGTGAATGCCACATGTGTCCAAACTCACTCATTTACAAAGCATGTACAAGCACTATTGCGCATTGTATACAACAATAGTCACGCATGTCCTAAATGTAAAAAAAAAAACTTGAAATCCAAAAATAGCACATGGATGTTTAAACACTAATTTGAGTGAGTAATGGTACCTGTCTGAACAAAGCCTCAAAGACACATTGATAATCGGATTTACTGCCAAAAAAACAAATGACAACAGTGTTTGGATATGTGTTTGTCCTGGTAAACATCACATCAGTATGTGTGAAACGTAAACATGTGGAGGCACTTATTGAGTTGATTGTTGTGTGTGATGTGAAATTGACTATCAAATATGCAATAATCAGTCATTTAACGATGCTCATGCAGCGTTGTTTTACATGCGGTACTCAGTCGAAATATTTATTTTATAGTTGTGGGTATAAGCAGAGCACTTGAAATACAACTGATTGAAGCCTGATGTCACCACAAGACAGGCAACATTGTGCATTTATACAGATGGGACCTGTTTTTAAGACCCTGCGGCTGATGTGTGCTCATTTGAACTTCAATGGCATGAGATAAAGCTGTTGCTGCTTCGATAAATTTCACATGCAAGCATAATTTGCGACAGCATCCAAGTAAATAAATGTGATCTGTTTCTCTTACCCAGCACACTGAGTTTGATCATCTGAGTGAAGTTTCCAGCTATGTTGGTAGCCACACAGAGGTACATTCCACTGTCCGTCACTCGTGTTTCTGTGATTCTCATGGAGCCTGATGGCAGCTGAATGTGTCTGTGAGAGAACAGGTTAAATACATTAAAGAATGATAAGAAGAGCTGTTCTTTTGCAGATGTAAAACCACACAGGTGCACCTGGTTAAAAGAGAAGCTTCCGAAATTATACCTCCATTTAATTTCATGGTGAGCAGAGAAATGAGAGTTTAATTACTGTGTAATTTTAATCTGACCGCAGTATTTCTGCCTTTAGGCTTTACAGTAAACATCGGCCCTTGAAAAACAATGCAGAGAAGAGCAAGCTACTCACATACAAGCTCAATGGCGTTTAAAAGTAGGATACAAGGGCCTTATTCATAAAATTTTATTCCATACACCAATTGAAAAAGCATGTGTGCAAGCTTTTTTAGGCATATATTTTGCATGTTGACTTAATTTTTTGATGTGGTTAATTTTCTATTGACACAAGTGTGTTTGGGGTAGATATGATTTTTTTCTTTTTTTAAAAGAGGCTTCTTATGCTCACCAAGGTCATATTTATGATCAGGAATTTTTGAAGGCAAAGATACATTTTCAGAAGTCATTACTCCAGTCTTGATTATAGATTGAAGATGATTTTATTAAGTGTTTAGGAATATTTTTTCATGTATAATGACATCTCATAAATCAATCTATTGAAGAAATCAAGAAATCATTGCATGTTCACATTTATTATCATCATATGCATTCATTATAAATTAGGTTTTTACAAAAGCGAAACTGATACCTGTTAGAGAAGGGTGAGATGAGCTGCTTGTCTTTGGCCCAGGTGATAATGGGAGGAGGTACGCTGTCCACCTCGCATGGCAGTGTGACATCATCACCCACTTTTATCGACATCTCCAACAGCTTGCCGGAGTTATTTTGCATCTCTGTTGCACCAACGCCACTCAGCCTGGGCTTCACTACACGTTTACAAAGACATACAGTATGCAAGCACAGCAGGGTGAGATTGGAGGTAGCACCAAACTAATAAACAGGAAACAAACAAATAAAGCACACACAGAAATAATGAAAACACACAAATCTAAAACAGCAGAGCAAGAGCAGAGCAAGTAAGACGATCTGCTCTAACCGTAGACTGTGAGCTGAACCTTCCTGGAGCTGTATCCAGCAGCGTTGGTGGCTGTGCACACAAACTCGCCAGACTCTTTACCGCTGGGGGAGACAATGTAAAGACTGCCATCCTCACCCAGAGAAAATAAACTGCCACTCAGATCCAGCAACTCTCCTCGCTGAGGAAATAATCACACATACATATAGCAAGATGAGGGTGCAATGTAAGCCAGACATGGTGAGACAATAAAGTAATTTATTTATTGTCCATTATTGGGAAACACTTTATTTTATGGTTACACCTATTAGTTGCTTATTAGCATGCTTATTACTAGAATATTAGCCTTTTATCAGTGCTAATTAAGCACATATTAATGCCTTATTCTACATAACCTTATTCTCATCCCTAATCCTACCCAATACCTAAACTTAACAACTACCTTAATTACTATTAATAAGCAGCAAATTAAGGATTTATTTAGGGAAAAGTCATATTTCATAGTTAACAAGTGTTACCTATTATTGCATGAATATGTAAAGCTTCATGTAAATGTAAAAAAGTCAAAAGATTAAATTAGCTCCTAACTAAATACTGTAATCAGAGAGAGAAAATCTAACATTCTAATTACACCTTAAGATTACATTTAAAAAGAAAACACTAAGCAATAACCAAAAATCAAGCTTGATGGCTGTTGTGAAAGAAAGCTGATTTTCTGACCAGATAAGCTATCACTGAAAGTCAGCATTTTCTGTCCAAATGTGTGTCAAAGACAGAAAGGAATCACATTTACCTTAGACCAAGTGATATCTGGTTTAGGGACTCCATGTGCACGACATGGCAGAGAAATTGGTATCCCCTCAATGGTACTGAACACTTGAGGGCCATGTTGAATAGTGGGCATCACTACAAAGAAAACAACACTTGGCTGAATATGAGGCAGGATTTAGAAATACTGAGTATTTAAACATTTGACAGAAGAGAGTATACAGTATTGTGTCCTATAATAACCTTGTCTCAGACTTTCATTTGGGCTGATTTCCATTAGTAAGGGTAGACCGCTTCTTTAATACTGATCACATTTGAAAAATGAGTGTTTTTGTCTCTGTTTTACTTTTCTGCAGAAGTGCTTTGCTCACACTGCTGGTTCTGTTTTTAATTCTCAAATGAATACATGAATGATGAAGGCATCTGTTGTGAGGCAGAGGGAAATAAAGGCTTATTGTATACAGTCATGAAAAATGAGGAAGCAAAGGACTGGACTATGTCATATGCCATTTCTTGGTCCACAGAAAATAAATCCTTTACAACTGGCCTGATTCTGAATTGTCTATTCAAAACTGAAACAGTAAGCATGATATGGATAGGCATGATTATCCTCTGTTTAAAAGGTTGATTGATTTTGGTGATTCAGTTTTTTTTGGGTGGTTCATGTTACAGATTTGTTTCAAGTACATCATTTCTGATTCTACCTACTCCACACTCTTGCAGAATCACAGGAATGTTGGTGTTGGTAAGATTTTTTTAATGTTCTGAAAGAAGTCTCTTATGCTAACCAAGGCTACATTTATTCGATAAAAAATACAGTAATATTGAGAAGCATTTTTACAATTTAGTTTAACTGTTTTAATATATGTTAGTGTTATTTATTTCTTTGACGGCAAAACATATTTTTCCAGGATGCCTTATTAAATAATAGAAAGTTTAAACTTTTAAACAGTAATGTATTTGTGTCTTTTTGTTTTAAATCTTACCATAGACATTTAGTATGGTTGTTCGGTTACTGGATCCCACCACGTTTTCGGCCAAACAGGTGTACTGCCCCCCATCCTGCTGACTGACCCGTTCTATATGTAGACTTCCGTCACGTCTCACAGTCACATATGGACTGGATGTAACCTGACAAGTGGTCACACACATTCATACAGTTAAATCCCATTTAATCATTGTGACTGTGTAAAATACTTAATGATGCGCATGTTTCAAGCCCTATGCGTTTGTGTGTGCACATGTGTTTACTCACTAAGCCATTGTCATGTAGCCAGTGTCTCTCGGGAAGGGGGTTTCCAGCTAGTAACACACAGGGGAGGGTGACCTGCTGGTCCTCTATCACACTGACCACTGTTGGACTCAGAGCTATCAAAGGAGACACTGCACACAAAATGCACACATTAGGATGGTGATACATATATAGTTTAATTTAAATAGTATGGAAATAAACATACAAAGTCAGTAAGATTAGTTTTTCAAAGAAAATACTACTTTCATTCATCAAGCATGCAATAAAAAGATGAAAACTACAACTGCATTTTATAAAAGTACAAAAAATTTCTATCTCAAATGAATTATGTTCTTTTGAACTGTCTATTCATCAGATGTTTTCAACATTAACAATTATAAAGAATCAGCATATTGATTTCGGAAGGATTGTCTGACACTGAAGACTGGAGTATTGGGTGCTGAAAATTCAGATTTGCAGAATATACACTTTAAACTCCAAATATTCATCCGTGGTGTTCATAAGAATGCTACAGTTTCTCAAAAATAAATACAGTACAAAAAAACACTGACAAAACTAGCTATTTACATCGAAACCTGAGGTGCCTCCTATGAACCTCAAAACAAGAAAAGAGATTTTTAAATCCTAATCCTGATTATTTTAGATGTCATCTTCCTGATTCAATCAGACAGAGGATGGTTAAGTCTCCACTGGAAACACTGACACTGAAAACTCTGTGGACTGGCCGCACCTCTGATGTTTTGCTTGTTAAATTTCCATAGATACCTTGGAATACACATAAAAAGTGTCACTGGAGTATTAGGGCTCAGCAGAGTAGAATTATGGGACGGCTGAAACACACTGCATGACCACATTAGTGACCTTTAGCTTCAACTTGGTGTTATGTTGTTTTTACAGGACCACAAAAACGGTCACTCCCTCACATACTGAGATACGCTTACACTGGATCTCACACACAGCATGTACTTCAACATGACAAAACCAATTGACCCTAGATGAGAATTGTGGGATTATACTTAGACTTTAAAGGTTTCATACTGTAAACTGTATGGATCAAAAATGTCTTTTTTAAATTCTCTTTAAATATACACATTAGGTTATTTATTTAACCTACTAAAAAGTACACAAACATGTACTCTGATAATTTAGAGAGAAGAGGAAATTCCATCACTTATTTTAGCTAAACTCTGGCTATCAGAATAAATGATTTCAAAGTTTCTGCAAAACCCTGGAATGAGCCATTTTCTTACATGTATGTTAATAGGGTCATTTTTGCCAAGCTCACATGTTTCAAGCAGGCCATTGCGGTATGTCTCAACAAATTGACATCATCCTGCGGGATCAGAATGCAGAGAGCAGAACTTCACAGATGCAAGAAATGGAGTGTGAGCCACTTCTGGGTCTCCTGTGCTTTGATCAAAGACAAAAGCCTGGATTCCTTTGATTCCTTAAGGGTAAAGCTGACACGCGCCCACTTTATTCTTAAAGGCACGTATCCATGCATGAGCTCTGTCGCACACATGCAAATGCATTCATCTAACATCTAACATACAATTAAACAACCTCAAATACATAAATATAATCTAATAACTAAAGTATACACACTGCAATGCATTATGCATGTCTTAGTGCTCACATCTGGTGCGGTATATCTCTCACCACAGAGAATGAATTTGAGCTTACTCTGGTGTGGACTTCTATTTTAGCATCCTATCTCTTTTAACCAGAAACACATGTTCCCCCTGAGTCTAATAAATTCATATGGACTCAAACATCAAGCTTCTGAGCACCTTGCGAACTCAAGCGTATGGGCTTCAGGATAAAGGAAGATAAAGGAAGCTTGAAACAATTAATATTCCACATCGGCTTCTTCCTTCAAGTGTCCTGCTGACAGACGGATCTGTATAAACATGAAACATATGCTGCAGTTATGACTGAACAGTTTTTTTTAGATGTCATACCAAGTCCAGTAACAGTGACTTTGGCCTTGGCCTGGATTTTGCCAAAGTGGTTTTGAGCTTCACACACATAGGTGGTCTCATCCTCTACCCAGAGGTCTAAAAGGCAAAGGACAGGAAATCACATGAACCTTGTAAAATACAATGAAACTTGTTTCTACTTATAAATAAAAAGTAAATAATAAGAAATGCATCTAAACGCAATAAATAAATATTTACAGTTTTAATGCCTCAAATGCTGAATTTCTTTAAAAACATCTATATTTAGGCATTAATTTAAAAAATAAAAATAATATATATATATATATATATATATATATATACTGTATAAAACATATTTAATGCATCCGATGCATTGTTCCTGAAAATATATATTCTTTAACAAACAAATGTTTATATAAAAACATTTTTTGGCAGTACATAGGCCTATGGACAGAAAAAGTAAGAGGAAGACACTGACTGGTGATGAAAAGGTCCCCATTAGTTCTTTGAGTGACAGTACTGGGGCTGCGATGCTGAGAGAATAGCTGCACGTTGTCCTCTCGCCTCCAAGAGAGCTGGGGTTTTGGGTGGCCTTGCGCATGACACGGCAAGGTGAGGTTTGTTCCGATATCAGCGGACAGATCTGAAGGCTTTCGTGTGAACTGAGGAGCAGCTGTGGAATACAGAATAAAGAAACAAACATTACTTTTAATAATTTGTTCATAAAGTACAGGTCTTCAATATGTACAGGTAGCAGAGAAAAATGAAACTCTGTCACAGTCCTTACTACATTGAAAGGCATTTAAACTACATTGAACATTAATAATAATTCATGCAATGAATTGCAATTTAATCTGAGGATTTTGGAGGAAAGAAGACCCTATGTTAGATGAGGGTTATGTAATGCCTTACAGCCCACGTCCAGAGTGATGTACCCCTGTGCAGAGCCGGCTGAGTTTATCGCCACACATGTATACTCTCCTGCATCTGTGTCCTGCGTCTGCTGAATACTCAGAGTGCCATGCTGAGCGTCCATGCTTAAAACTGCAGACGGCTTCAACTGCACATCACCTGAAGATCAAACACACAGTACATTAGGGCTAAAGGTGTCTATAAAAATGGAAATGGTGCATAAATGCCAGAAAGATGTCCAGAAGTTAAGGAGTACACTAGCTGACCTTTATACCACAGGACGTCCGGATGTGGAACTCCTGTGACCCTGCACTCTAAAATGGTCGTCTGTCCTAAACCAATCAGCAGGTCAGAGTGAGGGACTGTCACCTGTGGAGACTCTACAGAGGGGCGAAGATCACAGCAAACTTAATTAAAGACTAGCGTATAAACACAGGGTGGGACTGAATACGTCAAATGTCTGTCTGTTCAGTTTGGGATTTATTGCTTTCATTTAGTGGTGTTACACAATTGTTCTCTGTACTGACCGATGTAGCTGACGATGGCAGTTTGAGTGTCTGTTCCTGCAACATTACTCGCTAAGCAGCCATATGTCCCAGCATCCTTCGGCCCCGTGCTCCTGATGACCAGTGTGCCATCAGGGGTCATTCTGTGCCTTAGTAAGAAGAGTACAGTAAAGGTTAACACAAAAAAAAAACAGGTTCAAAAGAAAGATTTTTTTGTGGGGGGTTTTACCTGCTAGAGCCCATAATGAACATGTCATTGTGTGTCCACACCACCATGGGTAAGGGGTAGCCTTTGGCGGAACACCTGATCCAAATTTCTTGTCCTGTGCGGAAAGTCTGGTTTCGTGGGTCAACTGTCACCACCGGTGGGTCTAGCATTAAAATAAATCAATCATGATGTTTAGTAACAGCACGCCAAAGCAGCTGCTGTGCAAATGTACTGTGGCAGCAAAACAAAAAATCCTGTTAATGAGTACGATTTTATATCCACAGGCATTTTCATATACATTTTTACACATATTCTAAATAATTATTAAGTACAAATGAAAAATATATTTGTAAAAATAAAAACCGGAAAAGTCATAGGCCATTCAAATTTTTTTATGAATAATGGATGGCCTTAGTCAAAAAGGCTGAGAACCACTGTGAGAACACGGACGTCAGTCATATTTAATGGTTGGATGCGATTTTCAAAAATATATAGTTCATATAATTACATTCATTGACAAATATTTGGTCATAAATCTTAACTATATAGATGTGTTTGTAAAAAACATAACTGCATCTAATGTTCACATTTGGTCTTTACAATAGCCCTTTAAAATTGTCCTGCTTTATACCCATGATATGATTCTGGACCCAGCCAACCACATTTCACAGCAATTCTCCAATCATTCCTGCATATTTTTTTACAGAAACACTAAAGTGGGATTATTGGTTCCAGATTCTGTGAGCTGCTGAAGCCGAGGCATGCTCTTGATCAATTCATGATGTGCCGCCCCTGCTGAATGAGAGTGTTTTCTCACTGCTGAAGCCAATCTGATGTGTGTCTCCACTGTTCTCTGACCTCCAGTCTCTGCCTGTCCCATATTCCAGCAGAGCAGGATGTGTGACATCATGGCCAGAGGCAGGAAATGCACATGATAGATCTGTTCCATAACCAAGTAAGCTACCTACATTGCTGCTTCCTAAGACAGCATCCCAACACAGACTCGACTTGTAACTGATTTCTCTGCTAGCACGTTGCTAAGATAATACCACAATATGGTAACAAGCTTTAAAAAAAACCAAGCATCACATTTTCCCCACAAAGCAGCACTATTCTTTTAAGCATTGATAATAATAAGAAATGTTATTTAAGCAAATCAGCATATTAAAATGATGTGACTGCCTTATCCATTAATAACACATATAGAATTAAAGGTATCTAATCAGATTTCTTAGTAGGCAAAATAACATAGTTTGCTACCTTTTGTAACAAGATAAAATGTGGCTTCCGTATGCAGCTCACTAAAGTTTCGGAGCAAAGCAAGTCACTGCTTAAGTGCTTGAGTATCAGTAACATGACTAGCATACATACAGTAATGGTAACAGAGCCTCCCTGGTTGTCTACTGTACTTCAAATGGAAAGCTTGACTGGAATGAGTGACGTGATTTCCAACCTACTTTGTCATTATTAAAATCAAAACGAGACCTGGCAGGCAAAAGAGAGTCTGTTATACATGGGAGAGCCGTTGTGTGTTGTATGCAAGGTGGGTTAAAGTATTGCTGTCGAGAGATCACTTTGTGTCTAGTAGTAAAGCTGTAATTATCCCAGGTCTTACTCACTAAATTGTACTCTAATAGACTTGGTCTGCCTAAAGGCTTGGTTTTAACAAGGCAATGACGCTAAACCTTGCTAACACCTCATTGCCTGGGGCTAGTCTAATTTAAATAGTAACAAATAATTAAATATGTTTGTCTACAGTTTGAGCGAATTGGATGCCAATGGTCTGGTATAACTATTAAGACACAATTTTAGAATGCAGATTGCACACTTAATATGTTTAGTGTTACTGCAGTAGATTCCAACAGTTGTTGCTTTTTATTTTTGTAGTAGCATTAAATGGTTTTCTAATGCAAATAATCAAACAAAAGAATAAATGTATACAAAAATATTCAATCTTTAATATATTTAATCAGTTGTGTGAAAGGAAGGTCATTGGAGGAAAAGTTTCACTTGAGTCTTTTAACCTTCTTGAACACAGAGATGTGCATCTGACAGGGACTTAAACTGTGTGTGGACAGTGCAGGTCAAAGTAATGTTGTGTAAAGGATTAGGGCAGATGACTCTGTGGACTGGCCGGGCATCACTGTGTCAGCAGTCCCACTTCAAAGGGCCCATAATGACTAGGACAGCACAGGAATCCCAGCAGGTGGTGATTACACACAACACACATACATATACATGCACTTTGTCAGTACAACAGTGACAGCTGTTTAAAAAGCCAAAGACTGACACAAAAAATTGAAGTGGCTTAAAATGTAGCAGCCGGCCAAAACAGAGGGTTAGGAAAAACGAAGCATGGATTGATAGATAAGGAATGAGACAGAAAAACTGACTGTAGTTTGTATAAATTTGTATTTCTTTTTTTAATTATTTTAAAATTGTGTGTATATGCATGCACATGTGTATGCATCACAATAAAAGCTTTTGTAAAGTAAAAAAGAAAGAAGAAGACAAATTGACACAGACGTAGGAAAATAAACATAAGGAGAGACAGAAATGAGACGGGGCAGAAACAGAGACAGAAAGAATTAAAGTGGGATGCGAGGAAAACCCGTTCCTCAGGTCTTGGGAAAGAATGTTGTGGAAAACTAAGAGACTCATCACTCAACAATGAGGTAAAATTATACAGTTAATGTCACTCCCGCTCTCCTGCTAATAAAACTCAAGCCCGGCCCTGCTGGGGCCCTCAGGGGCTTTACACATTTCATCATCATCAAGGACACACATCTATCCATCAATATTACCTCCAAACTCCATATTTTCAAATAAAAACATCTTTTTCTAATTCATTACAACAGAGCATGACTAATAAAAAAAATGCCTCAGTATGAGAAACAACAGACAAGTCTTGATTCTGTAAGCGATATACAAAAGATCAGTGAGGACAAGCACTTCATGACCTCTTAGTAGATCAACTGAAAGTCTTTTATTGAAGTATATGTTTGGTTGTGTGTTACTGGATGCTTTTGTAGAAAAATGCAAGACATCGAGAAATTGAATAAATAAAAATGTAAGGTCTAAAAACACATTTTAAAATGCATTATCATTTAAGACACTACAAAAGGTGTTCAGTTCTGTTACAAAAGTTTTCCCTTTTTAATTTGTGATTTCACTTGTATTTTTTAATCCGCAAAAAATAGTTTTTTTCCCCAGTAAGAGAAAGCAAAGTGATTTGCCAGGGTTGTGTACTGTCGAAGGAAGTCTTCTTAATTCAGTGTAAGAGAGGGGTTTAGAGCCTGTTTCAATGGAAACTGCAGGATCGCAAACAGCGAGCAAGCCCGGCATAAATCACTTTCACAAGTGCTATAAAATATTACAGTGAAATATTACAGCAAGGCTGCAGTGAAAACAGATCTTGTGCTAGAGAGAAGCAAGAGAGTGAGCTGCCAAGAGCCCTGTGGCATGGCTCTTCTCTATGCATGTATTAAAAGTCCAAAGAGCTCTTAGCAGTTTAAACACACCTAGTGGACAAGGAATGTCACTTGTGTTTATTAAAACCATGACCTGTTGACATTGGAATCAGTCTTTTGTGGCTTATTGATTAATCAACAATACTAAAGATCACACAGATACACTTACTTTGCACATTGAGGTACACACGAGAAGCAGAGACTCCACCCTCATTGGCTGCGATGCAGGTGTACCAGCCGACATCATCTGGAGTGACTCGCTGGATTTCCAAGGATAGGTTGGCGGTGACATGCATCCGACGGTCCAATCTGGCATCCACATCCCCTCGCTGCCAAGTCAGGTTAAAGTGCACTGTGCTGGCAACTAGACATGTGAGAATGACATTTGCACCGGGAGACGCTGTTGCATTGGAGGGTACCGTGATAGCTGGAGGAGGCTCTGCAGAAATACAGACACAAACGAGTCAGGAAAATGTGACAATAAACCTGTTTGTCCCAGAGCAACTGAATTCAACAGCCTGATTTGAACCTGTTCACCTTCGCTAATTGCTTTTTTGTCTATGAGATTTTTTTGAGGTCTTTGGATGTCTGTGAACTCTACAGATCTATGAGGTCTGTGCAATAAGTCTGAAAAGGGAAACGGGGAGGGTGTTGACAGATGTGTGGATTAGGGCATGAGTAGGGAATTTATACAGGAAGACACATAAATTTCATAAGGGAGGTTTTTCATGTCACTCCTGCTAATCGTGACACTGGCCCGGCGACAGCACAGTCGGGGAAACAGCTCAGAAAATGGGACAGGGATAAACCTTTGGTCAACAATAAACCTATATGTGAAATGTGACTTCTCTAGGTGACCATTCCAGGTGAATGGGATCTTAATCCCAGACTCTAAAGTAACCCTGTGTGTTTTTAACACTGTATCTCACCATACAGCCAAGACAGCAGAGAGGAGCCGGAAGACAGGAAGTGAGGTTATTTGTCCAAGAAGTTTGTGTAAGCACGGTTTGGGACACTGTGGTGTCTGGTTTCCAAAACCACACTGCCTTGAGGATATAGACCTGTTTATTTTTGCAGTCCTTGTGCAACACAAAATTGAAAGGTTAAGTAATAAAAGTTCTGATCTGTTTTCCAAGTACAAAATCTGATATCAAAATCTAATTGCAGTGACATGAGAATATTAAACATGTCTCAAACTACTACTTAAGTATCATATTGTGTGTAAATTTTGAATTTTTAAATGAATACAATACAATCTCTAACAGTAGGTGGCACTTAGGTAACAGAAGAAATATCACATTTACCCTGGTACACAAAGCACTGTGCAACCTACAGTACGGTTTCTAGTGCCCGCTTGTCACAGAGAATAAAGGATATCAAACAGTATTTACATGCTTTCAAACAGCCATTCAGATTTCTGTATTTGCTATAGTGTTTATCTAACAACACCAAAATTAATTCACTGTCACATAAAAAAACAGACAGTTTTTGAGTGCCACCAATTCTTAGTTATGCAAGAGCAGCAGCTCTGGGCATATGACCAAAAGCGGTGTTATTGGTTGGCCAGTTGTCTTTGCAGTGTGATGGAAAAGAGATTAAAAATCTTGTACATAAAAAAAATAAATAAATACTCCATTAACATTTTGCAAATGTCTGTGATGCCCAAAATCTCTATGCAGAGTAGACAGCTCATTAAGATTTTTAGAAACTGAACAAAATCTACTTATTAAACAGTTTATATAATATAATATTATATTAGTTTAATATTATTTAAGTTGAAATGACATATTTCCAATTTGATTACAATTAAAAAAAAACTTTTTAGTGTATTAACCTTCCACTGCAGTAGTTCAAATAACTATAAATGTTTAGGCTGAACTGTGACATTTTTGTGCCATTACCATCACAAAACTCAACTGTAAAAACAATAATTTCCTGAACATAAAACCACACTCACTCACATGCATGAGATTGTTCATGGGCAACACATGTCTGTTACATGGAGCATGAAATAAAACCAAAGACTATAATGGGCCATTTCAGCTGAGGAATCCAGTGCTTTCTCCACTTTGGGTGAAATGGGGGCAGACTTTTGGATCAAAGTGTTCAACTGAGGCAATCACACTGGGATTCTTACGGGGTAGATTGAACTCATATATATGCAAGTTGACTAAAAAATATAAAAGAGACATTCTAGGCATGTCAGATGTGGGACATCTAAATATTCTGCCTCATATTTATTCCTCATATGTTATCTTTTATACACCAGTGTAAAAGGTTGAAATGCCTGAGCATTCAGTCATGCACAGGCAGCATGCTTCAGTGCTATTCTAATGGTAGGCATCTTCTTTGCAAACTTTGAGTGATTGAACTCATTTAAGCCAATTTCCTAAAAGTGTGTATTGCATCATGTCATGTTACTGATAATAACAGGTTATAATGTAGTAGAAAATGTAAGGTGACATTCTAACCAGAAACATCAAGGAAGGTTTGAGCCCGTCCTGTTCCGGCACTGCTGATGGCAATGCACTCATAAAAGCCCTCGTCCTTCAGGGACACCCGAGGGATTCCCCATGATGCATTAGCAGACTCCCTAAAAAGATTTCAAACCATTTAAAATACACTGTTACCAAAATAAACACAAATTGCTAAGATTTTGAATGATTCGGCTATCAGCATTGAGTCCATGAGCACAAGATTAAAAGAGCCTGCTAAGTGATATAGTTACTATATAACTACAGTTCCCTAGCACTTCAACACTACACATATGTAGCATTTTTTCTGCTTGCCATGTCAGTCAAGGTTTCTTCCGATTAAAAAACAGTAGCAATTTCTCTTTAAAACAGTTTTACACAGAATTTAGTAAACTATGTGCAAGATCAAAAAAGGTTTATCTTTGCCATTACAAGAATACAACACATCTTAAAATGCATTAAAATTGTTATTTTAAATTGTAATAAAATTTCACAATATCATCATTTTTTTTTACCAAATTATTTATATATATATATATATATATATATATATATTTTTTTTTTAAGAGACATCTTTGAAAAACAAAAAAAAATGTACTGTGTGTGATAGTTGAGGACACAACATATCAGCTACTCATCTACAGTACCATCAATTAGCACTACCTGAAGAGTTGGTCCACACCCAGCCGTAGTCCCTCCCTGGTGAAACGCAAGGTATAGGGGATCAGGCTATCCACCAAGCACGTAATGCCCCCTTTCTGCAGGTAGTAACCAGGGGTACGAGTGGGCATGTTTACTTTAGGTGCTTCTATAAGAATAAGAACAAAAAAAACTTGTAACACATATAGTAGAATACACCTTTTTGACACTTAGATTGACTATTCCATGGTTTCATCAGTCTACACTAATCTGACCTGGCACAATGCTTGAGTAGGAGACACTGGACACTCTTTGGAAGACAAAGCCATCACGGTCATAGCCAGTGACTCGCAGGAAGAAAGCCTCTTTGGGTGGAACAAACTCAGTGATATTCCAAATGCCATAAGGGCGTCGGTCAGGGAAGAAGCGGATGGGCAGCGTCTTCATTACATCACCAGTGATGCTCAATAGTTCCAGGCGATCAGAACGAGCAGGAGGGGAGAGACCAGTGGTGTTCAGCAGGATAAAAGTGGGGATTCCTGTGTGTATGTGTGTGTGGGAAGGAGCACAGAGGTTAGAAAGGTTAACCTAAACAAGTACACAGCCACTATGCTGACCTCATAAATTTGACAGCATGTGTGGTCCAGAGAGAAACACAATTTGGGGGTTCTTTTTTTTTTTTTTAAGAAAATAATACTTTTATTTATCAAGGACATGCTAAAATTTGAAAAAGATTTTAGTTTTAAATTAATGCTGTTGTCTTGAACTTTTTATTAATCAAAGAATCCTAAAATGATGGATCACAGTTTCTACAAACTGGTTTCAACAATGACAATAACTAGAAATGGCTCAGTTTTACTAAACATGGCAAATTAGCATGTGAGCGAAATTCCAAAATAGTGCTGATGGAAGGGAAAATTTCTATGGGTTATTTACTAACAACACTCAAATTAAAGAACAGACACAACATCTCATTTACATATCGACCAATGCAATATACCAAGTGCAGCACAATTTGGCATAGTCACGAATAAACAGTAAAGAAATAAATAAAACAAAGTACATTGAAAAGAACAAGGGTTGCAGCTGTTTTGATAGAGATGTTATTGCCCAACTAGTTAAGTGTTCCAATTTGTCTTTTATTTCTTAAAGCAAATTAAAAATAACATGGCTTGGCATATTCAAATAATGTGTTCTTTCAAAATAAATTAATATGTGTGGAAAAATCCTGCCAGTAATTTGACGAGCACAAACGTTAATTTATCTTGTTGCGTGATTCATTTGAATACTCTCCTCCCATAAATTTTACCTCTGAAAGGGAAACTCCTAAAAATGCATATTAAATGAGGTCAGGAACAAAAATAATTGAGTCTACACCTTTTCAGTGCTAATTCGTCACTGTGCGTCTTTAGTGAAACCTGACAGTACTATTTTATTGCCAAAAGACGGTTTGAGCGGGCACAAGCTGTTAGTAAAACTGGCCCAATGTTTCTTGAAAACTAAATTAGCATACTACAATGATTTCTGAAGGCTCATGTGAAACTAGAGTTATGGCTGCTTAAAAAAATCAGCTTTGCCATCTCCGGAATAAATGTAATTTTTTCAATATTTAAATTATTTTAAAATATAATAATATAACTGTTTTAACACATATGACTTCGAACTTCTTAAAACACTAACTCACCTTGGACTGGCCTGCTGGATGTCATTTTAAAGTCCAGCGTTTGCATTCGGGAAAAGCCTGCTCGGAAATCGATGGTGCTGAGACCTGATATACGAACTGAGTGCCTGCCCTCACTGGACGTCTGAGGTTAAATGAAAAACAACACAAATAAGTAAACAAATAGAAAGATATTTGTATTTGTTAAGATAACAGCATTCAATTGTAATGACACAACTTGTTTTTCATAGCAAGATGCACAGAAAAAGCACAACAAAACTAATTTATGATGACAGTCGGCTCAAGATCCACAGATACAGCACACTTGAAATTCTCGAAGACCCGCTTTCTTTCTTCGCTTTTGACAGATGGAGCAGTCAGAGTCATTTAAACATGATCCCTGCTGTTCTGCGCTGCCCTTTATGACTGTTTTGGTGTTGAGGGTCTGGCGTACGATTGATGTTGTCTGCAGCTCAGTGCTCCAGGGCGAGCCATGGCAACCCATCCTCTGCTTGCATTCTTTCGAAATTACAACCATCCTAAAGAATTACCATGGGCCATGAAGCACTGCATGATATGACGCCAAGAATGATGAGGAGAAGATACTGAAGGATTCCTCTGAGAGATGTGGAGCAGAGAGAAGGAAAGACGTTGGAACAGGGGGTACAGGGGCATTCAAGAGATTCAAGGGAAAGGCTTTTGCAGAGCAATTTCCAGAAGATTAAGATTAGATTATATCCATTCATCCTGAGGTTTTAAAGCCCGCCTTGAATTAGCCCTGCCAAGCAAAATTCAGGCCAAACATTTACTAATCCAAACTAAAACAACCCAGAGGCAGAAAACTCAGTCAGACGCCACCATAACATGAGAACGCTCCCATTATATGTCCAAACTCCCAGATTGTGGTCACAATCTGCATGCTTTCTGACAAACACCGACATTATTTAAACACACTCATTAAACTTGTATTGGGGAAAATAAATACAATGAGTAGTTTTTTTTATCTTTGGTCATGTTCTTGTAAGCGATAAGTATTTATGTTTATAAATGCACTAAGGGCCAGGAGAGAATTAAAACTGATTCTGTTAATGACAGATTTAATAAAGTTGGAGAAGATATGGAAAATGGAGGCATTAGTGAATTAAAGGAACCTTGGCCATTGTTTTCTATGGCATGCAAAAAAATAGACAAAGCATAAATAAACTTCATACTCAAGTGGTACATAACCTACTCTGAACATAGCAATACATTACTATCAGTTTGTTTTTTAAAGTAATGATGTAAGGGACTACAATACTCTTTAACTTTTAGTAAACTGAAGTAATTTAAATTTACTGTTCATATAAACAGGGTTAAGACTTTAAAAGGCATTAATTGAATATAGATTGACAATTAAGATCTTGACAATGTTACAGTAATTTTTATTTTAAATAATTAAGCAGCACAGCTGTTTTAAACATTGATAATGATATGTTTCTAGAGCAGCTATGAGAATAATTTCTGAAGGATCATGTGACACTAAAGACTTAGACTTATTGTTTATAATTCAGCTTTGCCATCACAGGAATAAATAACATTTATACAAATATGTATACATATATATTAAAATAAAAAACAATCAATTTAATTTGTAGTATTTCACAATATTACAGATTTTAATGTACTTTTTTATTAAATAAATACAGCCTTTGTGAGTTTAAGAGACGTTAAAACGTTTCAGCAGTAGTGTAAATTAAATACATTTTATAATTGATTCAAATAGCTGAAATAAACCTTTTAGTCATGGGACAGATAATAGTCTGATTTCAGCCCTTCAGATTTTAACAAAACAACAACAAACAGATTCACATTACTAGTGAATGGAGGAAGAACAAGAGTTTGGGTGAAAGAACGAAATAAACTGACAGATATAGGGTGGATTCTGCATGTATCATGCCAGACAACCCTCTATTCAGTGCAAATGGAGGATGACATGTTCTCTCTTTACATTCCTTTACACATAAATCATAAGGCTCTCCAAACTCAAAGAGCAGCCATGCAGCTGATTGAGCAGACTATGAAAGGTTTCCCTCACAAATCAATCAGGCAAAAATGTTGTCCTTTCCTTTAACTGGACTTCTGGGACTTTGTGTACCCTAAAGCAACCCACTACACAGCAGGCTAATCAAATCCCAAACCAACGACATAAATGACTTCAACACACAATCTTGGACTTGAGTACCTATCCATCACTCTGCGATCTGTCCTTATGCTGAGGAGATAAAACAGACTAAAAGCAATAACTTTACCTTTCTGGAAAGCCACCAGTTACAGTTAAATCATCAACACTGACACAAAAGACCTATCAAATGTGTATGTGCATCTAGGTCTACGATAAACTAGTCCATCACCTTTATGGTCCACATTCCTGGCGCTGGGTCTTTGAGGTTGAGGACTTTGGCAGAGTTAGGGATGTGAAGGAGCTCAGACAGACCATCATTAATCCCGATAAGTTTTCCTAGAAGCACAACAAGTACATGCTATCAGTCTACAGTATGTGTTAGTTTTGGGAATCCTCTAATCAATGTTCTCCTTACCCTGAGAATTTCGGATCTCAATATTTGGTGCAGGACCACTTAAGGCAACAGTCACTTCCTTCAAGCTAGGGTCAAAGGGGATCTGCCAGGTGTTTGAAAGCCCATTTTGATGATCAGTCGAGAGCAAGTGAACCTTAGAGGACTGCACTGCTTCCTCTACCCATTTCAACACCTGTAGTCAAAAGATAAAAAAAATGAGTAAAGTCCATCAAAATGATTGATAGACATACGCTTCCGCGCTGCTTCCGTCCGCACTCATCCGCGATTCCAACACTGCGCGGACGCGGTTGTGGGCGAGACGGAACGGAACGCGGAAAGTGAAGTATACCCGGACTAACGCGTGCGGTGTGAAACCGGCGTAACAAGCACATCTGGCCTCTACCTGCGCAAAACCACACGTGACGTCATGCGTCATCACGCCCGCTGTGAGTGACTGAGTGTTATCTCGGGATCAGAGGAGTTATGCTCGTCTCCTGTCCTTGAAAATATAATTGGCCAAATCGTATAAATACTGGATTAATATCGTGTGGGGGGTCGAATCGAGATCGCGATCTTTTAACGATTAATTGTGCAACTCTAATATATATACATACATATATATACACATATATATATGTGTAAGCTTAGAGAAACTGAACAAACCCATAGCAAAGGGCTAGAAATATAAAAAGGGTTTAACCATTATCTAACCATACATTTTGAGAATCTATGTTTTGATGGACATTTGAAATTACAACCTCAAATAAAACTCTTTTTTGTCTTCTCAAATATTTCAGTTTGCTTTTGATTCTAACATCAAAATTCTGAGGCAGCAGCAACTTGACCGCATATGAAGATTGATAGGAATTTCTTGGAACATCTAAAAAGAGCAAGCTCTTCTAAATCCTTGGTTTTCAGAGAGCTATAAAACAGAATTCTGGACTTATGTCCATGTTACCATGCTCAAAGAAAGTAAAACCTTCAACTTGAGAGCATACTGCATTTCTATTAATTTGCTCACTCTGTCATCATACATGGGGTGATGTAGTCTAGTGGATAAAAATCTGGGATGGTAACCAAGATAGGATATGAAAACATTTCATTATTATTCCTTGGTCCTACAGCATATAACAGCAGCAGTGTGTCACTGTCTGAAACAAAGAAACCGTAAACTGATATTTTTTGTGGGTCAAACAAGTAGTCCCAAATAATCTTACCTCATTGACTTGTTTCTTGTCCAGATGGAAGACCTGCCCTGAGCTGGTCGAGGCGATCTCCTCATACACCTTATAGCCAATATGCGATCGGTCATCACAGTCACCAGTCAAAACAAAAACCACCTGCCCACACACATACAAACTGATCATTAGTGGTGTCCTGCTACACTATTTTAAATGTCCAGATAAATCTTAATCACATTGATTTAATTCATTTAGTTTTGCAATATAACAATGTGTACATTTACAAAGCAAAGAATAGCAGATCTTTTATTAATGCTTCTAAATTGTTACTGGAAATTGAGTGAATGATTACCTGTGACTGTTTTTGCTGAATGAGCTGAAGAACGTCGTGGGTCAACTTGTAGTCTTTTGATCGGGCGTCTGTAAACACATAAATGTAGGACCCTGGTAGGGAGATCTCAAGGGCAATCTTGATGGCTCCAATGCTCATCTCTGGACAATCTCCTCCTCCCTAAAGTACCCCAACATTATTTGTTATTAAATGTTAATAATGTGAAAAACATACAGAGATCTGGCAGACATTTTCATCCAAAGCAACTTACGTTACATTCAAGGTATATATTTTGTCAGTTTATATTTTTGTTGACCTTGATGTTGCTAGCACCATGCTCAACTGTTTTAGCTACAGCATTTCCTTTTTTACTCCTGTGCTTGTTCTTTGCTTTTCCTTTTATCTTCTTTATTTATCTCCTCTTTTCAGTCCAGCTGCTTTGGAGCTTAAAAAATGCTACACAAATAAATCAAGATAAATTGAAATAAATTTGAGCACAACTGTCAATGTGTTCTGTCAATGCAACATCCAGATTCCTCAAAGGCAGATATTTATCTTAATTTCACAAAGTTGGAAAGGGCAATGAGCTGGTCAGTAGATTTGGCCTAATCATGAAAGTAGAAATGCACGGCATGCTGTAAAGCTTGCCATGGGAGTCAGTCATGCCTGCAACTGATGTTGACCTTGGAATGAAACATGGAGCACAATCTTGGACCCAAATGGATGAGTTCCAAGAGTTCTGTTAGATATGTGCCTTCCTTTAAAGTAAACCATTTTCTTTCATCAGAGTATCTGTGTTATAGGTATGTCTGTCTCTTCTCACATGGAGGGCAAAGAGTCTTGTCTTTATTATGCGTTCCAGGGGGCATGTGTCTGAATAAAACATCTGGAAGCAAGTGATCTTTGCTACTCTGTTCTTTACACAAACACACACATACAACAGTGGATAGCAAACCCAAACATCAAACAGTGGAAAGACAGTAGGAAAGGTTAAGAATGTACTCAGAATGCACTCTTGTACTGTAGTTCATTTCCAGTGGCAGGTTGTTCTCCGGACACTGGAAAAGACATTACCAGCAAACAGTGATTTGAATAATTTATCCCTTTCAAGTCAAACACACACTTGCAATGAACTCCAAACAAACTAGACCAAATCCTGCTATGCTTGAACTTCTGCCTCCGAGACAAAAAAAACTAAAAACATTCTTTGTGCCAATTTACAATTGCACTTAATCAGTGTCTGCATTTTCCCTGCTTTGGCCCAGACAGCTGGGACACACAGAGGACAGTTCATCTTGAATACGTCAGTTTCTTAATGAGGTGTCCATGCAAAACTGTTAACATGGCAAATCACCACCAGTGAATATAATCTGTCATTTGCCAGATTTGCAATAAATACAAATTTTATACATTTTGAAGTTCAAGACTCTAACATATCGGCTTTTCAATTTCAGAAATCTATTTCTAAAATAAAAAAAGGAAAAATATTAAGCATTATATTACAAAGACAACACAATTGGACTAATTAATTAAATTAATATTTGTTGTTGGTATTTTTTAAACTAGGTTTGTCAATAAAACCACAATAGTATACTCATTCAAATCATCATATACCTGGCAGATATACTGTAAAGCCAAAGATGCTATCCAACAAGTGTAAAGACTCTCATAGGAAATAAATACTCTTCATATGAAAAATATAACTTCTGACTGTTTAGCAGAGTGACTTCTCTCTGGCTGTTGCAAATCTGAGCACATTTTTGGACTGAATATGGATTCAAATAGACCTGTGATCAAATAAATCAACAAACCCAATGTGAAGTACACAAGCTCACCTGGACGTAAAGCTCCCGCAGCTCATCCTGGAACTTCTTGGGGTCTGTTGTTATTGTAATGGGTCCAATCTCTGCAGAAAAGAACAAATGCCGTTAGATGCAAAAATAAGCTGGAATACGGTCAAATGACCTCGTAGATTGGAAGATTTAATAGGGTCTTGTTTTGTCCAAATATTTATGCTGGCAGCCAGTGGCGGATATGTAAGATCAAGGGTCACAGTTGATATTGGGTGACGGGGAGCTTCCTGCTTAGTGCCAAGAATTTTTCTGAGCCCTAGAATGCAAAAAATCAGTTTTTATTTATTTATTTTTTTATCTTCTAATACATTGAGTTGTGCATATTATGCTTTATTATTATTATTAATATTTCGAGCAAGTGTATGCCAGAATAAGGTATAGACACACCATATTTAAATAAATCAGGCAAGGCAATATTAAATTCTAATTTGTTTAATTGTG
>JAUMHE010000075.1:13709517-13720360 GCA_032359235.1 Enteromius mattozi
CTGGATGCTGGACGTCTTTACCTCTACTTTGACCTAAAAGTGGCATCAGAGTTAAGGGAATCTGGGGCAAAGAGCACATGGAAACATTAAAAATGGGTGGAAATGGTGAAATGCTGTGAGGACTTTTAAATGCCAGTTGCATTAGAACAACTTTGAAAAGGAGAAAAAAATAATGACAATCAAGTTGGAAAACATTTAGGAGAAAGACAGACAACTGATTATGAACTTATAATTATGGTGAATAAAAGCCTTAAAGAAGAAAATCAACGATAATAAAAAAAACACTGCAAGTATTTGAAACCATTCACGAGGTAATACGATGAAGATTTACATTTTCCATGATCATTTGAGGAAAAATGTTACTCTACCATGAAAACATTGAAAACTCCATAAGTTTCGATTTGAGAATGTCCTTCTCGATGAAAAAAATAAGCATTTATTGAAAGTAACAAAACCGCTCTGCAACATTCTTAAGAAGAGAGGCTATTAAACTAACATTTCTAGAAATGCTATCTCTATGTCCTCTGTCTTCCATTATTATTATTATTATTAAAAGCTAATTTTCAAAAATAAGTAGGCCTAGTTCTCTGCAACAAACGCCAAATAGCTTCAGTTTGTCCGTCTAAATGAAGAATTAAGGAACAGTCTTAAAAAAAGATGGATGGAGCCTGGGAAACCACAGTGGAAGTTAAGTTACTAACCCTCCACCACATCTCTCCTGCCAAAGACCAAAGAGTTTATATAGATGTGGAGGCAATCATATTAACAGCCCTGAACATTTGTTTTCATCCCTTTTATTCCAGCAATCAGGAGGTTCTGAATCAAACTCACTGTGTACTATGCAAATTAATGATTAAGGATTAGATGCTGTTTACGCTCCAGGGATTAACATGTTGTATTTATTACAGGGCACTGACCACAATGACAATATTATGAAGCCAGTGTAGATAGTAGAAATGACTGTTTCATTGCTGTGGCACTTTTAAAAGATTACCCTCTTTTTTCAATACGCTCTAAATGTTGTTCAAATAGAAGTTTTAAGTAGAAATTTCCAACAACAACTACAATGGATTCTTCTTTTTTTTATGTGTCTTTCCGCTGGTACATCCAAGATGGACATTTGATGACCATGTTTATAAAATTGCACGTACAGCAATCAAGTCCAAGAATAACAGAATAACATAATGAATACACTAAATTACTAACAGAATTAACATCATGAACTATTAAACATGTGGAGGAAATAACAGCAATAAAATGTATTAAAACATCCGCTGACAGCAAATATGTTGCACAGACTCTTCTAGGAACAGAAATATTTCACTGGTGCAGGATAATCATTTCAATTACTTCAGCATTGTGCCAGGAAACTACCAAAACAGTAAGCCTTTGTAAGAAAGCAAGAAAAAAAAAGATAGCCGATGAAAAAGAACAGTTCAATGAGCCAGCGCTGCCTCAACTTCACCACAACCAGTGTTCAGGACAGAATCACAACTCTCTACTCTCGTTGTGCTATAAAGGTGACAGAGAAACATGAAGCAACATGAAAAAAAGCAGGATGTCTTCCAAACAATATGAGAAAAAAAACTTGGTATTAGATTAATGGGCACACTCCATATTATTTATCAAGCAACACTGCGACTTGTCACAAAGTAGAACTATCCATTTCCTAATATTATTGTTATATTACTGTTTTGAGTCAAATGTTATTTATTACCTAAAATAGATATTAGTGTACGTTTGAAGTCATATTTAAGCTATACTTATCTGGTTTGAGACCAGCTGTAAACCTACCAGGATGCTTGACCACAAAACCAAAGTGCCAAAGTGCAAGGTTTTGTGTGTGTGTGTGTGTGTGTGTGTGCCTTGTGGACTGTTAATATAGATGTGTTAGTGAATGTTTATTAGGTTTGAATATGTATGTAATTCTTCAGTATATATATGAACTGACACACACACAAAAGAAAACAATTTTGCTGACACTGAAGCTTTCGTAGAAGAGCATCCTTATGAAATTGTTAATGACAAGTTTTCTGATGTAAAGCCAAGGGTTAAACTTGACTAAGGGGTCTAAAGCCAATCTGTTTCTAATTTAGGCCAGTAGCATGATTGGTTTGGCCTTGGGTATGTTTCATTGGCTAGTCAGACTCAGAGAGGAGTGTCAAAGTTTGAGTGACACCATCGAATGGCTCCATAAAACAGTCAAAACGAGTCAAAGTGTTTCCCTCAGTATGTGACTACAGCTGCCAGCAAAACTTAAAAAACGAAAATAATCAGAACAGAAGGGCATATAAAACCTAAACGGTTGAATATCATATAACTCTTATGGAAGTTATTATTCCCTCCAGAGAGACTTGTAATCAGTCATCATCCAACTATAATGGTGGTAGTGTTTCTTGAGCACTAAATCAGCTTCTTGAATGATTTCTGAAGGATCATGTGACACCACATCACATCACAACACATCATGTTGCCATCACAGGAAAAAAAATAGTAATACAATTTAATTTGTAATAATATTTCACAGTATCACTGTTTTACTGTACTTCTAATCAGATAAAAGTAATCTTTGCAAGAATAAAAGACTTCTTACAAAGACATTTTGCTGACAAAATGATTCAACGTCCCATATTTAAGAAATTTGTTTCATTTTTCATTTTTTGTTATCATATGCAAAAATGGGATAAAAATATAAAAAATACAAACACATAAAATGAAGTTTCTTACTTGGTTCTTTCTTAAGTAATACCTCACAAATTATAAATCAACTCTTCTCAGCTACTCAATATGAATGCTATCTACAGCTACAGTATGTAACATATGGCTTCCATTACTCTCAACATACAATCATTTAAAAACCAGAAACAGCGGCTGTGATGTAAGACTATTGGCCCTAACATATAGAGCGTTTGTTGACGTACATTTGTTTTTAAGCCTTGCCAAGTCACTGGTTGCAAGTCCATAACTTTCTCATGCCATAACTGCACTTAGCCAAATTGTATGATTTAAATTATGCTGGTTTACAAGTATGACCAAAGTAACAATATGTATAACATCGCTACACAAGGTTTTGTAAAAATACAAGAGCTCTAAACAGCTCAAATGTACCATCAGTTTTACAAAAAGTTTATCCGGTTTGGTACAGTATGAGCTTTGAGAATTTGTTTATAGTAACTCAAACAAAGCCATTTAATGGAAACCAACTGTATATTTGTACATTAGTCAGATAAGTCCAATAGGGCCAACAAGAAACAATCCAGTCCTGAACCACTTTATAAGATGTAAAGTACACAAACTCGTTCAGAACAGAATGAATGTTGCTCTGATGTGGAGTACATTTGTTTACTTGTGTCAGATATTCTATAGACAAAGACCCAGCACCACTGGCCGAATCATTGACCACACACATGCTCCACTCACTCAAAACCACAAACCATCCATTTCCTCACACTTCTCTCAAGCTCACACCACAAAGCTTTCAGCAGGATGGCCTCTAAAGAAAAGCCTGAACTGAAGGTCAGAAGGTCTCCATCGCTTGCTCTGTAAAGCCAAAAATCAAACCAGAGACCATAACACAGACACAGCAGATGCTGGCATGCCAGCTGGGAGCTGACTGGCGTTTTTTCAGCCGCTCAGGAAATGTTTCGGCAGTGAGACGGTGCTCCCCTGGGAGACAAAAAAAATGGGGAGACAGAAAGGGATGAAGAAAGACAGGAATAGACAGACCCAGATAGGAATGCAAATCATGGGTCAGGAGCAGGGGAGAGATGAAAAAGCTATCAAATCTGTGAAAAGGCAAAAATGATTCAAAAGAAGTCTCTTACGACTAATATTTAATATTCTGAAAAAGAGAGAACATTTGAATTAATGTAAAAACAAATGTTTAATTAAAATATATATTAAAAAAAGTATAACAAGAACTTCTTTACAGCTCTTTAGCTGTTGTCTGTTGTTAACTACCCATGTTGGTTTACTTAGGGTCGGATTTCATACAGATGAGGCTCATTTTCTGTGAGGAGGAGGTCAGGTAAATGAGCGTTTCAGATACATACTTTATCACAAATTGAACATGTCAGGGTTTTCCCTCACACAGCATCGAAAAAATTTACCAAACAACTTACATGCTTTTTTAAAAGAAATTTAACCATGCTTGGAATTAGTACTGACTGTGATTGTGTATATTATTTTTTTCGCTTCTCATTTACCTTGGTAGAACTGTAACTAAAGCTAAATGTCTTGTTCCATTACATTATAGATGTGGACTGTTTTCCCAATTTTCTCTGTGAAAAAAAGAAAAGAAATGCGGTGCTGCAGGTATACTGCTGGCTTCACACCCAATGAAAACAGATAACTGAATCTATAACCTGATTCTGGGCTCCTCGGAATATTCATTATAGATGTTTCATCAGGAATAATGCTGACTTTAGTTAAATTTTTATTTAATTATGTTTAAAATTGCATAATTTTATAATATACTGTATATAGGACGTGGTTTATTTCATTGGGTTATGTGATGCAAACACCCAAGCAATTGACACTCGATCAACTGATTTACTGTAGGTTTTTAATGTCCAATATATTGCTGTCTTATAAAGAGCAGGGTAGCCTAAATAAAGCTACTACATGTGATATAACATTATTTCATTACATTATAATAAGAAAACATAACAAAAAATATAATGTTGTAATATTTTCTAAAATAAAGAAATGAATTAAAATGGAAGCAAATACTGTAACCAACTATACACTTAATAAGTCTGTTAGGTCTGCGGAAACTGGAAATATTTTTTTCGCAAATAAAGGCCAGGTAATGCTAATTTATATACACTACACAAGGACTATGGCTTAGTGGCAAACTGGAAACAGCACAGCATAATGTTTCAGCCAATGCAATATAGGCCTTGGCAATATATAGGTCAACCACAATAAGTAATAATTACAGAGATCCTAACTTCATCCAGATCAGTATATGAAATCACCAATGCCCTCAAGTACAGTAATAGTAACTCAAATGTCATTCAAAAAAAAAATCCTACCAGAATAGCACTTAAAAGAGCTCTGAAGACAAAAAAACACGTTTCACTTCAAACAAAAATGTACCTATCTCACATGCTTAACAGGAAAAAAAATAGTTTTGTTTTGAACAGATAAATTTAGTCACATTATCCAAAATCATGTCATTAAACAAGACTGGCACAAATAGACTAAATTTATGCAGACCAAATGTGTTTCCCAATCAGAGCCAAAAACTGAAGGAAGTTCTGAATGAAAAACATAATTGTTCACAAAAGATCAAAACAGCCTGTCCCATCATCTAAACAATGTAGCAGAGTCAAATTTTGATCATAAACAGAGTAATTGCCTCCTTATAGTACAGTATAGCGTGTTTTGAGAAATGCTCTCACATCTGACTACTTTTGACTGAGAAACGCACTAAGCTCTGCATTTGCAAATTTGTTTGTATGTTTTTAATATGATGGCCCAAGACTGTCAGAAAATTACTTTAGAAAACACGGAACCAGTGGGTCTCAGCTAAAAGATATTACATGTTTACATTGATGTAACATTAATATTGTCTTGATACTTCTCTCCAGATCTCAGGAATTAAACTTTATGTACAACAGATCTTTCAATTTGGACCTTCAAGACTATTTAATTTGCTAAAAACCTTCCTTCAGTCGTGACTTTGTTTACACATAATCCATGAATTACAGTCCAGTAAAGCCCCTGACCCTGTCATGAATAATTATGCTTTATCAATCAAAAGTACATTTTTGAAATTAACAAAACAATTTGTAAAGATCTAATTATGTAGTGCAACAGGCCCCATCTCATGTTTAGGTAATATTTAACATATCTGAGCATCTAAAAATACAATTAAAAGCACACCTGGAAAATATGATGGTATAAGAAACATTTCTTTTTTGCTATAATTGAGCCAAGCTTTATGCCAGATCATACAAGAGACCCAAGTTCCTTTATTTAGTCATATTTAAATAATAAAAAAGAATGTGTGACATCCAAGTAACGAAAAGCAAGCAAGACTTTGCTCTACGTCCTAAACAAAGGCTTTAATTTTCCACTGACTTGTAGCAGCTAATGCAATTACGCTCTAATAGTATCCATGTTTGTCTTTCAAACATCTGAAAATCATACACAGGCCAAAAGTCATCTATTGTCCTTTCATCTTTCATTCTGAACTCATCTCAAGTTCAGCTTCCCAGCAGACTTCGACATTTGCCCTACGCCGGTCACAAAAGGTCAAACAATCTCTCTGTGTCCAATCAAAACAATTCCTATGGCTCAGAAAGAGCAATCAGATTCACAACCAGTCAAACGTTTTTGAACAGTACGATTTTTTATATTTTTTAATGCTCACCAAGAATTTTTGTAACATAAGTGTTGTTACAAAATAAAAGGCTTAATCCCCCACTAAAAACAAAACAAAATACACTTTTGATATATGGCATGAGTCCCCATATAAATATAAGGTAAGTGCTTACAGTAATTACTGGGTACAGAAACACTTTTTGGAGAATGGCTCTTTGTGTAACACCTTAGGCACTGGAATCAGTGCATGCACTGTTCTCAAATTAAAGAGTGTTATATTTTTCTCTCCTCATCATTAAAGAGATGAAACAGAAGAATTACACCATACTCCACCGTACACTGAAACCCTATTTAACCCACCCCACCCACCGTCACAAATTCCTGCCTAATGGCATCATTACGGGCCATGTTCACGCCAATCCCCTTGTAATCTAGGGGTATTCCAAGATGAATGTAGCTTCAGAAGACAAGCAGCAAAAGGGTCAAAGAGCTATTTAGTTAAGCATTGAGCTTTGAAAATGTTAAAAGCGTAGAAAGCTTCAATGTTCCTCCTATCCCGTTTTGAGAGCTTCGGTAAAAGGTCTAACTACAGGGCGCAGATGCGAACAATCAGAGTGAAGAAGGATAAAATGCTCCTTAAAACGGTGAGGTGATTATAGCTCCAAAGACATCAACAAGTTGTAAGTATGTCAATATTCATTTACAAAGCAGGCTGTCAAACTATTTGGTAGGTTGAGCCATTTGAAACTGTGACGGGATGTAGAAAGAGCCAGATAAATCTCATACAAAAATAAAGGAACTTTTTTTCTTTGACTACAGAAAGACAAAGGGAACTATTTGCTTTGGAAAGCTGACTGATATTCATATCCATCCAACTGCTTTCATCAGGATCTTCAGGAACCTGGAAAATTCAGCCAGAGTAGTAATGGTCCCTTAGGAATACCAATTCTGCTTATTCTCTGTCTGAAGTTTATATCATTTGTCACAGCTTTTCCTGACAGTTTTAGGATGACAAGAATGAACTGAAGAAGTGTTCCTGTTCGTCTTTGCGATTCTCCAGCTCCCTAAAGCCTGTCCAGAAGCCAATATTTGGACAGATTCAAAGCGTGCACAAAATAATATGATATAATAGTACTAATAAACCTTACAAAAACCTTGAAAAGTAATTGACAGTGTTTCTGTGCCCAAAATCACACACATTTACACATCCAAGTTCAGGAACTGGATTACAGGGGGTCATATTTACAGGCCTATGTGTGTGTATCTGAGTATGCATGCACTCATTTGTTTGTGGGAAGTACATCAGTGGAGTCTTAGGAAAGCAGTAGCACAGGGAGCCCTTGGCCACACACTGCTCAATGGGCCAACTGCTCTTTAAAAGATCTCTGGACATCTGAAACTCATTGAAGCCTCCACTGACTATTAAACCTTATTCAGTGCCCAAAGGGACTTTCTATTTCCTCTTCCAGGTTGCAGTCGAAGAGTTACCAAAGGATTAAAAGTTTTTCCAAAAATTCTCCAAAAAGAACTCGGCTAACAGTTTTTATCTGTTTTCTTGGGTTAGATGGGCAATCAAAGCAAAAAAATAAATAGGAAAACTCAACAAGGCATTCTTCCCTACTATTCTAAATTATTGCAAATCATTGATGATTAGTTAGATATTAGTTTGCTACAGAAATTCATTGAGAATTATGGTTGAATCAGAAGCCAAATATGCTGAAGCAGATTGAAATGGATTAAATCTGTACAGTTTGATCTAGTCCTTCCTTTCCTGAGAGCAGGGTTATTCTTTGATTTATGCAATAAACACATGAGCGCCATCCAAAAAGCCAGACTCAGATTGACAATTTCTTGACAAACAAGCTGCTTGTGTTATGTGTTTTCTGAATAATGCATATTCCACTCTTTTGGCTCCATCTCGCATCTTGCAAGGCTTCATAAGACTATCTACAATAACGCAAACAAATAGGCAACAGCCCGATTTCAGTACATGACTGCACACATCTGGAATACTGATTTACCCATTTTTGTGAAGGAACAGGCAATCTTGCTCTCCCTCTAAGAGTCTTCTTTTGTGTTGCAAATCTTTCGGTTTAGTTACAGCAGACAGCGCATTCTGAAGCAATAACCAGATACAGCGTGCATCTTGAAAGAAATTCCTGAGCACCTCAAGGAGTGGATGGAAAATGTATTTGGCATGCTGCGTTTGGACACTTTAGGTCAGATTCAGGTTGGGAACGAAGAAGGGGGAGGCTTAACATCTCCTGAGACGATACTTTCTTTTGAGTCTCTCTCTCACTCTTCGAAGGCGTTTGAAGAGTTTAGATGCGTAGTTTTTCATCCTTAGTACCACAAGATGTTGCTTACCCTGCAATTGTACCATTTGTATGTCATTATCTTGTTTCAGCTTTTGTAGATTAGAGAAGTGAACTTGCCCTTGTACTTGAACTAATTACAAAGCCATGTTTAGAGTCTGAGTTTTGCCGAAAAAAATGCGTCTATCACTCATTATTCAGGTACTCATATCATTATTCAGGAATGTATATCAGGTATACTTTAAACTAATCTAAATTGACCCATGTCTACTAAAAAAAAATACCAAATTATTAGAGCTGTTACTGTACTCTAACTGTCGTGTACTGACAGTAAAGTACCTTCCATGGAAAAAGGCTGCACTAGCAGGCATTCAAGTGCTTCCAAGCTTGTTCCGCCTGGACAGACGGAATGATAATGACAGTGAATTCAGCGCACTGAACATCTGGGCACTACAAACAATGCTTTGATACCTCCTGTAGGTGTGAGACACTTCAGCATGAAGCAGCTCTCAGCAAACTAACAGATTTGTCATGTTTCTGGCAACAAGTCCTTCTGTTTATCTGTAAACATCCTTAAAAATATTCAATTTTCTTAACAAGAAAAGTTGTGCTACAGAGAATATAACATTCATTTGCCTAACCCTTTGGCAAAATGTTTTCTTTTCTTGTTTAAGGAATAAACCAAAAAAATAATAAATAAAAATTATATGTATTAATAATATAAAGTAAAATTGTCTAGTTTGCTGTTAAGACTGGAAAATAGTAACTATTTGAGTTGTAGTTAAATGTCCTCTAAGGAAAGAAAGGAACAGGTTATACTTATCAAAACAAAACGTAAGGTTCCCCAAGAATGCTAGGAAGGAAAACTGTGCAAAAAAGAAAGAATTATATTTTAATGCCACCATTGATGTCACAGACTTACTCTGAAACAGATTTATAGGAGCAAGACAACTTTCATTGAGAAGAATAAAAGCTCATTTGCGATGTTTTATGTACCTGGGTCATGAAAAGGAACCAATGCGAAGTTGTACAGTGGTCTCTGAGGTCTGCTGAGGGATGTTTCCAATATCTTCGATGCTCCTTCAATCACTTGCACTAAATCATCGTACATGGAGCCGGTGACATCAAACACAAACGCCAAGGTGGACGCTCCCTCAGGGATTTCTTCGTTTGTGTCCTGGGCTGCTGACAAAACGTTAAGCACTAATATCAGACCCAGAAAAAACGGCGAAGGTCCCAAATCCATCTTGAAATTTCCAACTGCTCCTCGGCAAAAAAATAACCTCGACAGAAAGTTCAGCGACGAGCTGAGGGGAAATGACAAGACATTGGTTCGAAATGTCAACACGGGCACTACTGGGGAAAAAAAATAAAGTCTTTATGGAGACAAAAATGTTAAGCAAAGATTCAGAGTCAGCTTTCTCCTGACCGTCGCTTGCGCGAGGATGCTTTAAGTTTGTTTTAGATCACGCGCGTCCTGCTCCTCCGAAGATTCTCAAGACACTGTCGCCGTTAAAAACGCTGATCCTCCGTAAAGTTCTTTTCACCAGCAAGCACCTCGGGCAAACTCGCCGGATTAAGACGCTGCGCTCTGATTGGTCCACAGCTCTTTTGGGATAGCGAGGGGGTCTTGTGCATATTGACAGACCATATATATTAATGGCCTTACATTTCATGTTGTCTACATATAAGAAATAAATCTCACACAATATATATTAAAAATAATAAAAGGTGTATAATAGGAACGTAATGAATTAAATTGAAATCGTCTGGACACTACACATTAATAAAAAATAAATAAAAAATCACTCATAAGTCAATAAATTCACTTTAAACGTTATAAACAATAAATAAAAGTAAAATAATACCAATTTAAATTCAGTTTCTTTGGACTCCACAGACATTGGATTTTCAATTTTATGGGGACTTTCCAGACATAATGATTTTTATACTGTACAAACTGCATATATCCCCTAATCATCACCTTATCTATACCACCTACAGAAACTTTCTGCATTTTTTCATTTTGATAAAAAAACAAGAAAGAAATATGATTTACATTCTATTTCCCCCCAAAATGTTCCCACAAGGTAAAAATAAATAAATAAATAAATCAGGTTTTACTATTCTTGTAGAGAAATTTGGTCCCCACAACATAGGATTTACCTCACACACACACACACACACACACACACACA
>JAUMHE010000075.1:13734154-13757733 GCA_032359235.1 Enteromius mattozi
CTTCATATTGTAATACCTATATGTCATACCCATGTCATTATACAAATTTGTGTCCTCATAAACCACATAAACATGCACACTCTGCCTCTCTCTCTCTCTTTCCAATTGCAATGCTCCTCTCTCCCTACAGCTACTGTTAAATCACAATCTCCTCGATCAATATAACAATTGAATAACTTAATTGATAAAAAGCAATGTAATTAACAAAACAGATTAAACATTTTTTAATTATGCATAAGGACTTATCTGTTACAATTTCATTAAATTAACCTTTGCTATACACTTAACATGCTTGTGTGTGGAAATTAGTTTGACACCAATACATGGAGGTAAAATAAATACAGAAATAATTCATTTAGATTTTTTTAAGCAGTTATGACAGAGTTAAAGAATACACATTTATTAGTAAGTAAACATATCCCATATCTTTACATCAACCTTGTTTTCATAAAAGAGTAAAAAGAAATGCCATTACAAATTGAGAATAAAACTGGCATCAATCTTTAATGAACAAGACTACCGGTATAAGCTTATATAGATAATGAGAAATTCTTCATCTGCAAATAATGATGTTAAGATATTTCATCATGAGGTTCAATTTGTTCTACAATTCAAAACTGACACTTTACATTTACTTTCTGATATCTTCAATAAAATCCTAAGTGAATAATGACCAGCCCTGCAGAATAATGAAATTAGATGAGCTACATTCAACTACTCAATATGAGCAATAAATGTGTCAGCTAGCGGTTACTGCTGAATGAACGTCCAGGATGCAGACATATCATAGATCCTGGAAGAGAGGAAGCCTGCAACTCATAAGTCTAATGAGCCATTTTAAGGTGTAAAACAATAGGATAGTTCCTAATTCATTGATGACTTATTTATGGTTCTCAATTGGCGGCATTTTAAATTAACACTTGGAAATAGCTCATGCAGTTTGTATATGAGTGATGAAGCCCACAAACCACTGGCTGGAATAGAGTTAAAGACTACAGAGTAGTATGATGAGTTACTTAAGGGAGATTGTTAAAAACATGTTATGAACTGCTTTTGTATCCAAAGGGATATAACAGACATGGATATGATCTTCAGTACACCCTGGATTTTTTGTTATTATGTTCCATCAATGGATATCACCCATAGTGTATATTTCTTAAGTGTCAATTTAAACAACAACAACAAAAAACATTACAACAATGTAAACCATGAACCTGTATGGAAAACAAAAACTCAGCAAGAATGACTCAACCAAAACGATAAATCTGCTGTGTATTAAATCCCCCAGCATTCCTTTTAACTCACCTGATAGTGACATCATTACACTTTAATATAGAAAATACAGAGAAGCCAGCTTCTGTAGTGCAGTACAGTATGTTAGCATTCATTAATTATGTATTATGCCTTCATACAGTACACTGCATGACCTAGTTTTTACTAAACTAATTTATGTATATATGACTATAACTGACTTTTTGGTAAATGCACTGACACTTAAAGTACCTTATATTTTAGATTTAAAACTTTTCTAGTCTTAAAGACCAAGATTCATTAGAGCATTCCTTCTGCTGAACACTTTTTTTTAAGTTGAGCTGATTCAAATGACCTGCCGGGAACATTCCCCAGATGCCTCACGTGTTAGTTGCAGTTTTGAGACGTTGCCTCTCACCTGAAATATTAATAATGCTGCTGTCAGAACACATCTGTGCCAGTGGACTGAGCCTGAGGATTTCAAACGAGTGATTAAATGATCCAATTATGCTTGAGGATTCAGAATGGCCATGTATCCGTTTGAAACTTGAGGGGACAAGAACATGGCGATAGGTCAAACTGACACTACAAATCTCATCAGTCTCAAAAAGTTCTAGAGGGCGATGCATATCTTCATAACTGCTCTCATTAATAAGGGTGCATAAGGTATGTTATGAAACACTGTATTTGTTATTATATCAAATGTACATATATATTACATAAAGGGTCTCTTATTTCAATGTTTTTCTGATATGTTGCAAGTTTAAAATATTTGAATAATATCTTAGAAATATACTTTTCTGGACTAGTTTGCATTATTCTGGATACATAATCAGTCATGTTGCTAAGGAATGCATCAACACTTTAAATAACCACAAATTACAATAATTACACCACAACAAAGAGAACCAGCCCAGTCTGGCCCCCTGGACAGACACTGATCTGGTCCCCTGAAAGGGCCACAACGACTAGTTTAATCCTGTCCTTTAGTTTTGCCTACAACTTTGTTTTTTAAAAAACCTGATCCGTATGTCAACAATCGCTTGTCAGTTCAGTTGTTGGTGAGGATTTGCTCACAAAGGCCAGGATGTTTCTAGTGCCTCTGCTCTTGGCATTGTGTGGTTAGTGCATGACACTGGCTGGCAGTTACAGAATGGGCAGCTTAGGCCTTGCCTTGGGCTCATGTGTCTATAGTCGTGCCGCTGATCCATTAATCCAATTAAGACTTACAACGCTGGCTAAGGCAGAGAGTCTTACCTGTGCAGGAGAGAGAGGATAATGAGCAAAATTGGCTCTGACGTCATGCACTCCTGCATCACAGAAAAAGCTAAGCTTCTTTGCACATGAGGAGGTGAAGGAGTGCAATATATGACATGGTATTGCAGGTCTCGACATCTAAAACCCATAATCAGGACAATGATCATTCCCTCATTTGTGACCATAGGAAAAAGCATCTAGCCAGTGACCACATGCAAAGATTATCACTCTGCGATCACTGAAGTTGGGTGTGTTGAGCTTAAGGCAAAACGAAAATGAGAGCGAGAATGCAGGTAATGTTCGTTTCAAAACCATGAAGTTCTGACATTTTTGACCCTCCTTTTTGTTCCTCCACAAGAAAATATTTTTGAATGCCTCGCCCTCAGAAATGAGCAGTGTCAAAAGATTAAAACAATTATGATAAATTTCATAAGTTTCAAAAATGTGATGCTTATCATTAAAAACTACAGGAGCTAATTTCCGCTCGTTAAAAGAAGAAAATTGCGAATTTTGAGACATGACCCTCCAATTGTGGGACAAAATGTCAAATTGCAAAATAAAATACTATAATCACCTTTTTAATTTTTTTTTTTCCATGGCAAAAAATGCAAACTCAAAATTCAGAGAGAAAAGTCAGAGTTGATAGAGAAAGCAATTCTGAGGAAAAGCAGAACTGTGAGATAAGTCAAAATTACATTTTATTATTATTATTTATACACCTTAAGATAAAATAGTTTAATATAGGTTATGGTAAAAAAAAAAAAAAAAAAATCTTAAGGTCCTTATGAAGTTTACTAAAAAACCTTTCAAAACCTATGTATCAACCCAGACTAGTCACTAGCTGACTCTAGGGCCCGTCCTCACCGCACAGTCCGTCGGTACTTTTCCGCAGGCGGAGCTCTAGCTTTACGTCACGCGCAATTCAGCCCCGTGGCTTTTGTTAAGCGCGTGCTCCAGCTTCGCTGTCAAAGCTCGCTCACCGATCTAACAGTCTCGAGATCCGGAACGACAGGGTTGTACGGACGCAGAAACGTGCCATATCTGTTGCTTTTGCAATCCACAACCAACAGCTCTGAATTGACCTTAAATATGTCTACTATCGTCTACCGTCAAACAGATCAGGTAAGAATCAAGCTTATCAGTATTGAGTGAAGCTCCACGGCGCCTGTCCTCCTAGGATTCTTTAATACTGCGTGTTTTTTTGCTTGTACGCTGCTATTTTGTATTACACCTAACGTTACACTTGTATGTTACTCACGCGACTGCCATATGGTGCGTTGTAATCTGCTCTGCATGTCTCTTCATAAACGCATGCGTTGCTCTCATCAGAAAAAGAATCATTCGCTTGAGTTTAACGTTTGCAGTGCGCAGCAAACCGGGATTTGGCACGTTAAATGTTTCATTTAGTGTACATTTGTTTCACACATGAAAATAATGTACATTTAAAATAAGTCTAATGATTATTAAATATATAACTGCTTATTATTAGTAACGAACAATTAACGAAATAAAAAATATACAAAATAAAAACATGGGATTTTACGGTTACAGCGATTGTATTGTCGTTATTTGGCATTTCTGGTATCGTAAGTGCTGATATATTGCACAAGTGTTCACTGGTCAGTCGGTTCATTTAACGTTATCCCAGGTGCAGTCGTTTCAAATAAAATGGGCTTAATACTCTTTAAAATGTAGCTGCTTGTCCCTGTAAAATTTGATTATGCTATTATCCTGATTATTGTCTGTTTACAAGGCAGATATTTTTCTATTCTTGAAATCAAATAATCTTTCACGTTATAACAGATACACGAAAACCAGGACAGTTGTCAAGGTTAAAAAAAGTGACTAGTGTGGTTCATAGAAAGCAGTGCATGTATATTTAAACCCATAACGTAAATTGTACCTCATTGATCTTTTGTGAGGAAGATGGAAAAATAACGACCAGGTCCTACTGACCCAGTTTTGTATTTTACCGTAGACTTGGGACGAGGGGCTCAGAAACGTTTTAGGCTGTGTGTGATGCAAGCTTCATTGTGCTGGAAATGTGGATCCGAGGCGTGTTAACAGACACTTCTTGTAGCCAATGGTATCATTCATGCTGACCAATCGGGTTTCGTGAATTTAATGGGGCGTAACCCATAGAAATGTGTCCCTGCATGATTGATCGTTTGCATCGATATTTGATTGAATACTTGAAATGCACCATATGGTCTCATAGCTTTCATATATAATATTTGTACATTTTAAATTATTAAAAAAAATTCATACAGCTTTATGCATTTGCTTGTTTTCTAGCTACATATTATGTCCTTTCTTTATGCATGAAAATACCTTCAACCTAACATTGCGCACACACTCCCACTACATCTGATTTACTGTGGTTTTACACACAAAATCTCTAGTCATATTTCACAATCCCATTTGCAAGTCACAGGAAGCAGCAGTTTCACTTCTTGCAAATCCTTTTCCGTTCCATATCTTCACATCTGCCTATGGATGACCTAATTGTCACCGCAGTGCTTCATTTGTAAGGGAAATGAATGCAGCATATCCTGTGCTCCTTAAACTACGACTTGTGTATTTTGATACATAGATCTTTAAGAAATGCTGTTTATTTTTTGTATACATGTATTATTTTATATTTATTTTTAGAGAGTTACTTCCTCTGTTGCATGTTGTGGTTAATGTGAATCACCGGGAGACATTTTCTGAATAAAATCTGTGTTCTGTCTCTTTCCCTTTCAAACATTCTTTCCGTACGTGGTGAACGATTATTCAATTTTCCATCCTGTTCTCATGTGTGAGCTCAGCCGGTGGCTCGGTTAGCTCAATGTTTAAATTGTGTTCTCCTATTAACCTTTTCCCATAAAGGTCAGCATTTCATTAGAGAGGGACAGAGATAAAAACCAAGAAGCCATGATAAAAACAGCAGCTTTGTTGGCCTTTGCTCTCTGAATGTAATCTATTAATTCACAAAGCGGTTAAAAAATAGTATCTATAAAAAAAGTACTGAACCGTAATTATTATGATGGAGTAGTCATAATGTGTGTCCTTTCCATCTTTGTAATTAGGAGTTTAAATTACATAAGCTCTTCTGCTGCCTGTGGGTTTATGGAAAGAGTAGCAGTGTGTTTTAGTTCAGGCAGAGAGAGAATAAATCACTGATTTTGCCAGGTGTTATGTAACCCCTGGAAATGCAGCTCAGATTTTAGTGCACATCTGAATATGATTTTATGATATAAATTTTCTGCATGCTTTTTCCGTAGCCTCTCATGATCACTTCCACTTACTTTCCTGCACATTTTGTGCAGATTCACTGTTGAACAAGACATTCATAAGCTCAAAACAACATTGGGGTATATGTCAGTTCCATAGAAAAACATATTTTATAAGTTATTGTAGACATCCAGAGCCAAATATTCAAAATCTGTAAAGCAATGCCAAGGTCTTCCCAGTAAAAATTTCCCATGTATAGCTTTTCGCGTAGAAAATCGGGCAAAAATCGAACTGTTAGCAAGCCTGTGTGTTTCTGACGCTGACTAATGTAGTTCACCTTTTTCTCAGAGCTGGAGGAGATCCCAGAGAGAAAGCGTGACTTGCAAGAAAGGGGTCTTATGACGGAGACCATTATAATTGCAAATGCTGCTTGTTGTCATGGGGTAGACTAAGAGCAGTTTGAACTACAGACAAATGCATGCAAGGAACTCATTGTCCTCTTTAGCTTCAATTTAACTTTTTTGTATGGCCTTAAGCAATGCATTAAGTTGTTGTTCAATCTGGGTTATCTGTTTAGCACTTCTGCAGAGTCAATAGAACAACTGTTGCTGTATGTTTCAGCCCATTCTCCTCTTTCTCTCTCGCCTCGTTGTCTGTCCCACGCTTACAAACTGAGCATGCTGATTGCTGCATGCCAGAGGGGGCAAAAAAAGATTATATGCACAAAACAGTTTTTCAGAGTGTTTTCTGCCACCACGCATTTCAGTATCTGCCCATCTTTTTGTCATTTCACCCTGGCCTTTGTCAGTATTTGTGTGAGGATGATGTGGTGGTGTCCGCTACACAATGGACAGAGACACGAGTCTGTCTGAAGCTGCAAAGTCACCATAGGCTTTATCTGCTGTCTGACCCGTAAATGCCTTGGTTTAAAGTATCAGTCCCTGATTCCACTCCAAGTAGACCAACGGCTCTCAGATTAAGGTCGCTAGTTTGAAACTGCACAGTTCAGACTTATCAATGAGTGGAAAGTTTCATGTTTTAAGAGTCAATGACATCATTTTTGTCCGAAAATATGTGTCGAGGACTCGAGGTCATTACATAAAATATCATATCAAAATATCAGGTGACATTTAGATGACATGAAAAAGTTAATTCAGGTATTAAACTGTGACTCCAAAAAAATTACTTTTAAAAACTTGTTAAAAAAAACTTAAAAAAAAACTTGCATGCATGTTTTTTTAATTAAATTTAAGTAAAAGTAAAAACTTTCTTAAGTTAAGATTTCTTTAAATTTTTTTTTATTTTTATTTCTTTTATTTTCCTTGACTTTTTTTCTTTTAAGCAGAAAAGAGTTTGGATTAACTTTAGATGTAAGATTTAGTGGAATAAACTACAGTGTAGAAAGTTGAAACAGGAAGAGCATTAGAGAGAACATAAAAAGCATAATTCAGTGCTTTCGTGGCCTTTTTACTCATCCTAGTGCTTAAAAAGTGTTTCTCCAATGCCACTTATCTTCAAGAGGAAGCTTTCCTATGATGAGGTAAATTAAGGCCTAGCATTTTCCGATTGCTGTTTTCAATAATCTGCCCCTGCGGAGGATAGAGCAAGAGAGGATGAGCAGAATATTTGAAGGCCTCGACTGCCTTCTTGGAGCATTTGCGCCGACTGAGGCTGAAATGGATAAAAGGACACAAGTGGAAAAATACTAGCAGGTTTTCATGTAAAACATGAGGATTCCACACACTGGAACTCATTTGTTTTTCGCTTCTGCATTTTTCCATCCCCACACAGCTGCAGCCAATTCATTGTTGGAATGTGATAAATCCATCAAAATTCCTGACTAAGCACTTTTTTTGGTTGTGTGACCATTCTCTGCAACAAATATTTGACCTTCTGCTAGCTAAAAGGGTTTTGAAAGACCTGTGGAACATTCCGGAAGCATGTGGGTGTGGTAGAGCCATGCGGTTAATGGGGAAGAACATGGGGAGAATCTGTGTGGGTGTTGTAGAAACGGTCTTGCCAAGAGAAGGTTTAACGCAGGGTCGGAAAAGCAGGTCCTGAGATTTAGGCAGCTTCTTAAATTAAGTCTGTATGAGACCAATTCTATCCGGATTAATTTGAACTGTCTGTGCAGCAGGAGTGAAGGCTGATCCCGAATAAGGCACGTGTTTAACTCCATGAAAGCGATCAGTAGCGTAAAGCTGGGTCAGTCTGTGATCAGCAGCGCTTCTGCCCATGGGCAACATGTGAACCTTTCATTTCTGTTAGTTCATTCCAAATCAGTTTTAGATGTTGTTGCTATTGATTGCGTGCTAGTAATTGCCATTGATGTGATCAGTGTTCCTGAGATCAGTCATCACAACCCCTTGTTTGTTATTTGTTTTGCAGGTTATAATGCACGATCAACACAGAAAAGGTTTGAGTCTATAGCCAACGGGACACGCGAGGACTTGATTGCAGTCACTCTAAGCCTGAGAGTTTGAGTCACCTCTGACCCCCTGCTGTGCCCACTGGTTACCTGGCATTGCCTTTTCCATCCACTTTGTAGTGAAGGAAGACCTAGGCACTCCCATTCCTGGTTCTACTTCACTCGTGCCTTTTTACGGCTTTCCCTAGTAAACTATCTCTCCCAGACGTACTTAATTCGGTATTAGGTAAGTGCATGACTTATTCATGAGGCTGACTGTTATGTGTGCACAATAGTAGATTTAAAGTGATTATAGACTCTGACAGCTTTTTAGCCAGCAGCTAAAATGAGTGATACATTGTATTTCATGTGTATATGTGTGTGTGGGTGATGTGTTTACGTAACAGTGTGGGATAGATAAAGGTAAAATCCTAAAATTGACCCAAGCGTGTTATTGTTTTACTTTTGCAAAGGCTTAATTTCCAAAATGATTCCCAACGGATATTTGATCTTTGAGGACGAAAGTTTCCTGGATTCTACCGTGGCCAAGATGAACGCCCTTAGAAAGAACGGCCAGTTCTGTGATGTGAGACTACAGGTAACACACCCTTTTTTAACCTGATTATTCAACGTGTCATTATGAGACGGCTGAAACATGACTCAGGGAAGAGTGTGTTTCATTATACGTGGGTCCTGAATCTTTGAATGGCATTTAGCTGTGTGACGTTCATTAACAGACAAAGCCAGACCCTCTGTGTTCAGAATATTCAATGGGAGGTTGAACATTATCTGAAGAGATTTAATAGTTAAATCTCAAGATATTTTCTTTGGATTAAAAAATACTTTGACATTTAAATGACCATGCACCATATCTCAAAATCCAGATTTATTGTAGACATAACCTGTTAGTAAACGAAATTGTAATGGTGCCTACAATTTCATAATAGGTTTAACCTTTTTCCTTTTACCTCTGCAGGTGTGTGGCCATGAATTGATGGCTCATCGGGCAGTACTGGCTTGTTGCAGTCCATATCTCTTTGAAATCTTTAACAGCGACCTGGAATCTCATGGTGTCTCTCATGTGAAATTTGAGGATCTGGACCCTGAGGCTGTGGAGATCCTTCTCAACTACGCTTACACTGCCCAGTAAGAGAGACTCAACGTGCAATCAACTAGTTAGAGCCATTTTATGGCACATCTTCTACCTTATAAATAGCTTTTCAATGATATTGTTACTCTCTGCAGGTTAAAGGCAGATAAAGAACTGGTTAAGGAGGTTTACTCTGCAGCCAAACGGCTCAAAATGGACAGAGTGAAGCAGGTAGGTTAATCAAGCATGTGTTTTTGTGACCATTTTACTTAAGCTCAAACCAACACTTTAGTACTTGCTCCCAGATCTGTGGCGACTATCTTCTCTCCAAGATGGATTCCCAGAGCGCCATCTCCTATCGCAATTTTGCCAGCTGCATGGGAGATGGGCGTCTGCTGGGCAAGATCGACAGCTATATCCAGGAGCATCTTCTGGACGTGTCTGAGCAAGAGGATTTCCTCAAGCTGCCACGCCTTAAGGTGAGCTGTCCTTTACCCTTTACCCTTTCAGGTAAAATACTATTCTCTATTGCGCTCTTGTGCTAAATATACATTCTCTTTTGGTCTGGTTTATAGTTGGAGGTGATGCTGGAGGATAACTTGACCTTGCCTAGTAATGGCAAGCTGTACTCCAAGGTGATTGGCTGGGTGCAACGCAGCCTGTGGGAAAATGGCGAACCCCTGGAGCGAATGATGGAGGAGGTGAGCACTGCGCTCCACTGTGAGCTCCTCTCTCCCTTCCCCCTTCTTCCCCCCTCGTAATTCATCCCATTCACAGATTTAACAGGTCACACCAGCCATCTCAATGGTAGAGGTTGGTTGGGTTTGTTCTCTCTGCCTTCCATATATATATATATTTTTTGTTTCCTCTCCCCCTTCACACTCAAATCACCCCGGGCCTTAAAGAATATACATTTAGGTACAGAACGGGGCTGTTACACCCTCCGCAAAGGCGAGTGGGTAGTCCAGGTGAGCCAAACTAAAAGCCTCCTGAATGCTCAGTGCTGTGCAGTAACTGCAGCTACTCTGTCTGCTCACAGAGAGTGACATGACATGTTGCCGTCCCAATGACATCTCTCTCTTCTCTAAGCAGGTGTGTGAGTGTTTGAGTGCGTGTGCTTGCTCTGGGAACCAGCACTAACAGTTCTTCCTCCCCACTGATTTATCTCTCCTTAGGTTTATTAGAGCAAACATCAGCAGGATTCTCACAAGACTGAAGAAGCCAAGACTGGGGCCCTCCAGGGTAATGAGTCAGTGAAAGAAAGAAAATAACAAAAGAACAAGCTGTGGCGAAAAAAGCGCTAGGCTCCAGCGTCTTAAACAAATGCACTCACCAACAGTACACAGTTCATTTAAAATGATACTCCAGATATCTGAACACCTCCAAATTATTCACATATTAAGTCTATTTACTCTAACTCCCATATGCATGCAAAGTAAAGCAAAGCATGTCACACAGTTGTTCATGCACACATTTTCATTACAGAATATTCAAATGATTGGCACACAGATATGGATGCTTTAGGCCACTACGGCAATTAACATCACATACACAGTATACACCTGAATATTGATTAAGTACGAATGAATGAAAAGGAAAAAAGATTCAACTTCATAAAAGGCTTAGTGATGGCACCTACAGTAAGTTTCACCCTAAATAAAGGAAGTGCAGCTTAAAAGGATGTTCTAAAGTTGCTCTCAGTTCCTAGTTCCTTTTTAATCTGCTTTTGGATACATTCCCAGCAGGGATGGGCACAGGAAGTGACAGCAGACAGTCGTGGAAACATGAAACATACTTTTTTTAAAAAACAAGCAAATATCAGTAAACTATAAAACACTACTATAGCTATAGACAAATTACTTATTTTTGTGTGAGCAGTACATACTGGTCCTGTTGGTCCTGCATCAACACTATACAGAGTTGGTCAAGGGCAGCAGTTTTTTTTTTTTTTAACTTCAGATACTTTCTCATTGTGCAAGACACTGAAAACATTGGGGCAACCATGCTTATGTCCTTAATATATCTGCAAGTACCTATAAACATAAACACAGAAATGCTTATAGATATAAGTATAATATAATATAAAAATTCACTTTTTTTTGTTTACTACCATTTTCTTCAATTTCAGTGGAATTCTTTTCAGTTATTTGAACAAAATTTTGTATCATTTAAGCTTGAAGACAATCCAAAGATTTTTTTTTTCTAAATGAAGCACTCATTTTTGAGCTGTATAAGTTGAAAACCGCTAACCAGTGTTGTACTGGAGTTTGTGTGATGACATCTGACTTGACTAACCCCCTCAGCTGAGATGATGGATGACAGCCGAACATTCACTGATGGAGCTTGTTTGTCTATTTCCTTCTGCAAACTTGTTGACGAATGAAGGTTCCCAAGATGCTTTGTGGCGAACAGTATTGTGATCCACATTTTGCTGTTTTCAGTGCAGTGAAACGTCCGGAAGATCTTTGGAAATGCTCCTGAATCCACAACAACACTATTCTTATTCTTTAAGAAGTTTTTTTACCAGCATCTTGCTGCGAACGAGCGCTATGGCCCTTCCCTTCTTAACTTTCCTTCTTCCCCTGACCCACGTAGTTGGGTGCTCTGTTGTCATGGAGACAGCCACATGGGTTCTGTTGTTGCTGTGTGTTTTGCAGGTGCAAACGCTGTACTATTCGGCCGATCACAAGCTGCTCGATGGGAGCCTGCTTGATGGGCAGGCTGAGGTGTTCGGCACTGAGGATGACCATATCCAGTTTGTGCAGGTACACAACCAGCGCCGAGCTCTTCTCAGGCTGGACCGCAGCAGGCCGTAGCGATTGCAAAATTTAATGCTAGCAGAGCAACTGCTTTGTTGTGCTGGGCTGTTGAGTCTGAGCATTTTGAGCTAGAGCGATCACGATGTATGTGTGATGAGTGTGTGGATTGGATTTTAGTGCTGCTTATAGTGTGGCTTTACTTTAGGATTAGATTAAAGTAGATATAAGGTTAAAAGAATAGTCCAAGGTTCAGTACAAGCTCATTCGAAAGCATCTGTGTTGTGCTGTGGTTTATCACAAAAATCTGGATTACAGCATGGCACTTACAATACAAGTTTCCTGTACATGTTAAAATACTCACTTGTTAGATTAATATAGCAAAAAATTTAAACAATATGCATGCTAACTTGTTTCTAGTTTGAAAAAAAACTGTTTGCTAAACATTTCTGTGAAACAACATAATGACTAAAATGACTAAAAGATTTGAGCCACTTTAAAGTTCATATCATACACCCACTTTAAAAGAAGAATTAAGGTTAGACTTTTTATAAAGTTATAAGCTTTATATCCTTTAAAAATTGACCCATTCATTTCCAATATAAGTACTACTTACTAAACTTACCTCAGTTTTTGCTTTTTTAAAGGGATCATGAACTGAGAAAACTAAAATTCATTGTAGGTCATTGTACTTTAAAAACATCCTGTAAGTTTCAAAACTCAAAACTGTTAGTTTAAAAACTACTTATTTTGAAGCCAGTCTGCTGAAGTGAAAGCTTGTGGAATGTACAACTCTTATTACGTAATAGTGTAGCTAAACACCACCTCTACGTAAGAAGATCAATGCCTACTTCTACATTGCTGGCTGTTTAGCCCCACCCACAAATTTTATGAATGTAGTTTTAAATAAATAGAGGCGAATGCAGATCTATGCAGAAACCAAACAATCTTTGCATTGCCTTCCTTAGGAAAGAGTGGATTACCTATATTTTTAATGATGTTCCAGACTGTGTCCTTTGTTCACTTTACACAAACGACGATGCTGTGCCAGGTATATTGGTATTGAATCTAAGGTCACAACACACAAGTGTGAGTAACTGTATTTTATTATGTGATAGCGTCCATTAGACAAAGCAATAGTTATCTAAATCACAGCAGCATCCATCTATCAAGGATGTAGGCTGTCAAACATACACAACTGTTAGCCAAAATAATAAAAAATGCAGTTCATCACCCCTTTAAAAGAAAATGAAGCATGGGTCAAAATTATTTTTGTGGTATTCAGCATTATGCCACAATTTCTGTCGATTGAGCTTGACGTGCATTGAACCCAGAATATTCCTTTAACCTGATGCAGGCCAAGCATCTGGTAAGTTGTTGAGTCAGGCTTACACGTAGAAGGGGTCTGGGACTGTGTGAGGTTGTGTGTATGTGGACCATGGGCTCGGAGTCTGTAGCTGCGCTGTGCCTTTGCAGAAGAAGCCCCCACGTGAGAATGTACACCGACAGCTGAGCACCAGCTCCTCTGGCAGCCTCTCCCCTGGATCCGCCAAACATTCCTGCAAGCAAGAGTGGAAATACATTGCTTCCGAGAAGACCACCAGTACGTGTGCACCTTTGATGTCTTTCAGATTTTCAAGACTTATCTCCAGTTCCTTAAAGTCACCTCCTTCCTCTTTCTCTCCCCACAGACAATACGTATCTGTGTCTGGCCGTGTTGAACGGCGTGCTGTGCGTGATCTTTCTGCATGGGCGCAGCAGTCCCCAGGCCTCGCCCTCGGCCACACCTTGTCTGACCAAGAGCCTGAGCTTCGAGGGCCAGCCACTGGAAGAGGAACCTGAAAAGCTTCTGGCACCCATGCACTATGCTCGCTCCGGCCTGGGCATTGCAACTCTGAATGGCCGACTCATCGCCGCAGGTTAGTGGTCATCAAAAAAGTCCAAAGAAACTTGTGAAACGCTCTCTTACTTTTATTGAGCAACTCTGTCTTATCCGTAATTCAGGTGGCTACAATCGGGAGGAGTGCTTGAGGACTGTGGAATGTTATGACATGAAGACGGACAGCTGGAGTTTCATTGCTCCAATGAGAACTCCACGTGCTCGATTTCAGATGGCTGTGCTCATGGTGTGTACGTGGTCAAATGGGTGTTTAAAAAGTACAGCCTTCAAAAGCATGGTAAAAAAACTGTTGTTTTAATCCAAACAGGATCAGCTTTACGTGATGGGTGGGTCAAATGGCCATTCAGATGAACTAAGTTGTGGGGAGACGTACAACCCTAGTGCTGATGATTGGACTCAAGTGCCAGAGCTCCGGACCAATCGTTGCAATGCAGGTAAAAACTTCACTTGCAGAAATGTACAATTCCTGCTTTATTGGTTATTAGCCATAACATATACAAATAAATATTGTATTTCCATTTGTCCAAAGAGACAATAGCTTCAGATTTATCACTGCTTGTTTGACTTTCCTCAGGTGTCTGCTCTCTGAACAACAAGCTGTATGTTGTTGGGGGATCAGATCCTTGTGGACAGAAAGGTCTGAAGAACTGTGACGTTTTTGACCCCGTGAGCAAGGCCTGGACCAGCTGTGCCCCTTTAAACATCAGTAAGTCATGTTGACATCAGAAAATATCACGATAATTGCTTCCACAGGGGTTTTAGGCACTTAAAAGATCACAGCTTAAGCATACAGCGGGGATTACATTGATAAAAAGCCAGATGGATCTCCAGATACTGTTCTCAATGTTATTTTTGTGCATCTACAGGGAGGCATCAGGCCGCCGTGTGCGAGTTGGATGGCTTCATGTACGTGATCGGAGGAGCAGAGTCTTGGAACTGTCTGAACAGTGTGGAACGCTACAATTCAGAAAACAACACTTGGACCCTTGTTGCCCCAATGAACATAGCCCGTAGAGGAGCTGGAGTGGTCGTCTATGAAGGTAAGCAAAGGATAAACGCTGGGATATGAACATACAGCGTGTAGAAGGGGATAACTGATGTTCGTCTCTCTCAGGTAAACTGTTTGTGGTGGGCGGCTTCGATGGCTCTCATGCCCTGCGTTGCGTTGAAATGTACGACCCCGCCCGCAACGAATGGAGGATGCTGGGGAGCATGAACTCGCCACGCAGCAATGCTGGTGCAGCCGTGCTCGGTGACATCATCTATGCCGTTGGTGGCTTTGATGGAAACGACTTCCTCAACTCGGTTGAGGCCTACAACCCTAAAACAGACGAGTGGAGCCCTTGTGCAGATGCCTTCACCGATTCCTAAGAGCCAGGGGTCGGGGAACCAATGGGGGTGGGGGGGTTATCTCACTCAAACTAACAGGCTTAGTGACGTAATCGTGCTTTGTGATGTCCTGTATGTATGCGGGAGGGTGGATGGGGTGGGTTTTTGAGGTGTGAGGCAGGGGGAGGGGTCTTCTTTACAGGAGTCACCCATGAGGCTGACCTTTTTTTTTTTTTTTTTTACAGTGTTTGGGAGGAGGAGGGTGGGGGTGGTCTGTTTGGGGTTGCCGAAAGCAACATTAAGCCTTTGCATATTGCATACTTTATTTTTGTTGTTGTATATATTGTTGTTTCTTTTTTTCCATTTTAAGAAGAATGCCAACATTTATTGCACACTGAGTGTACCTTTTTGAGTTGAGTAGTTTTGAATTTCTCCTTTCTTTTTCAGCAAGTTGAAGACAGGATTGATTGGTTGAACCCATTAAGGAAGTGATTCAGGTTGAATGTTTGCTTAATAGGTTTTTTTTGTTAGCTTACTTCATTTAAAGCTCCATGCTTATACAAAGCCTTATTTTACAAAACATTCAAACACATGGCTTTCCTTTTTGTATCATTAGCCATGACGTAGGATTACTGTACCAATCTTTAAAGATGGCCTTTTTTATATTTTTGATACACTGCTAAGTAACCAATAGATAGATGGATGAGCTAGTCGACGCACAGCACCCATGAGGTTATTAAATTTAATCAGTGCCAGTTTAGTAACACTCACAATGCGTATAATCGACCACGCTTCAATGCTTCTGCTCATTTTGTTCCTATTTTGTTTGACTGCTTCACACAATTGAGGTAATAATCATTTCCTTTTTTTTATACATATATATTTTCTGTGTTTAGCATTTGAAAGCAACAAATATTTTTGGCTCCATGGTTTTGTTTTTCTCAAAAAAATTGATCCGGGGAGATCCTGTACTACATTTGTTATGAACTGATATTTCCTTACTAATAAACCATTTCAACCTGTAAAAAAACAAGAATTGCTGTTTGTGTCTCTAGGAATGATTAATTGTGTATCGATTTGCACATTTTATCTATAGAGTTTAAATTCTGGTGTGATTATACTAAATGTCACACTATTCTGGTGGATATATAACACTGTGAGCGAGTTTAGGATCAGATAAGGGGCAATAAGGCTAAAAAATTGTGAATTTGCATTTCATTCATTCTGTGCCATTAGCCATGATGTTGGATTACTTGTATTTTATAGTCAATAGTTTAGTTTACTATCAGTCCATTTATTACGCAGGTTGATTCTTATCCCAACAATCCCTCTTTCGTAGTCCATTCACAAAAACTAACCTGTATTAATCCCAGACAAATCGGGACAGTCGTGCTTGCAGGAAGTAGGCCAAAAGCCACACAAGCACAAAGGTCTTCAGGAGGGATTATAGGTCTTTTCTGGCACCGAATACTCATTGGACTTAGGCCATGGGTCATGAAGTTGCTGCAATGACCTTCTGGTACTTACCTATCATTTCTACTGAGATAAGGAGGACTGATAAAGACAAGGAACTCATAGCACATGTTAAACATATACCAAAAGAAATACACACTATATGGTAGTTTTTGCATTCCACTGAGCTGCTTTCCATTGGTGTTTTATTCTTTAAACGTGCGGTAGACGTACCTTTAAAGTTTGAACGTTGCAGACATTTGCTGCTTCTCGCAAATGGCGTAGCGTTTTAAAAAATTTTATTTTTGACTTTTTAAAACGTGTCTCTAGATCTTACAGAGTTAAACTGTGAGGACAACTCCTTGTTTGTCACTCATACAGTGCAAGAAAGCCGCTCTATGCTGCATGCGTATCTAGTGAGTGTTGCAAGTTTAAATGTGTGGACTGGTGAACTTACAGAGACCCAGATATTTGTTTTGTCCGTCATCTTGAAGTTTTAAAAACGGTCACTGTCTTAGGCACATGTCTTATGACATAAAATGTATGTTATAAAAAATAATTAAAATATATATGATTTTCCTTGTCCATCTACAAGTGCATACCATTAAAGAATTAAAAACACCGCAAAATAATTTAAATAGTGTAATCATGTCTTTTTACCTCAATGACCTCTAAACACAGGCACAGCCATCTTGCTTACATCATTGAGCATTGGAATAATCTCAAGAGGAGCATCATCACTGTTCCCATAATCCTATAAGGCCTCTCAATTTGTGATGCAACAGTACCAGAAACCCAGATTAACATCCTCAGGTTTTATGTGACAAGAAAAGAACACAAGTCATTGACGATCAAATATTTTAATCAAAATTCAAATAGATGTAAAGTAAAATAGAAATTCTTTTTGAACTATTCACACTTTAATACAAATAAAACAATACCTATGCATAGATACCATTCCACATGAATTCAGAGGATATTATTAAAAAAATAATCTGTCATAAATGACTGAGCATCATGTTGGCGCTGGTATTTCATATGCAGTGACAGAACTAAGAATAAGACGTTACAGCAGCTTATCAGACCTAACAGTGTAAGTGTCATAATTAGTTTATATTGTGACAAAATATACCTTCTTAGAATCATGGAACAAATTAGTGGATTTTAGGATAGTTTCCAGAAGGGCAGTTAGACTGGCGCCCAAGAAAATTGGCTTTTAACACATGACTCACTGTCGCACTCGCTAGTTACTGAAAGCTTTACAGCACTGAATGTCGTGTGAGACCTCTTTTTCTGAACTTATTATAACATGTTACCACAACCGTTCCTGGATATCAGGAGGATTTTATGTGGCACAGCAAAAATCAAATACTACATTCTTCGTTATAAAACACCAAAACCACCAACAAACCTATAACAATCATCACTAAAACAGTGTTTTCCCGAAATGGGATGCACTTATAAAGTAAGATGAATAAATAATCCAAATAATTTAAAACAATAATATGTTTTTTAAAAGTTTAGAACTACAACAAAAGAATTAGAACATAGTCTAACTTCTGTTACATAGACTAATAGCCCTTGATGCTTTTGCATCATGTGACTGACACACAGACTCTGCTGCAGGTTGGTACAAGGACAGAGGATCAGTAGGTTGGTGCGGCTTTGGTTTCAGCAGATTATGATTCTGCAAATCAAAAACCAGGTCGTGGTCCATAAGAGTCTGGTCAGATAGTAAATAGACCATCGGCTGGGTCCAAACATGGAACGTCGGGTGGTAAATCAGGACCAAGAGCTCAGAGCAGCAGCACAGTGATCTAGATTTGCACACAGCTCAGACAGCTGCGCACCACCCACACACAGCTTTTCCCTGCGGACACACACACACACACAAGACTTCAATACCATGTCTGTATGGAAGCTTATTTCTGTCACAAAATAAAACAAAGGCAATTGCAACTTTTCATTTTACAATTCTGTATTTTTTCTACACAAAAAAGTAAATTCTTCTATATGTATTTTTATTGTTATTATTTAATCATTTCTACCGATAAAAAAGAAAACCTTTATTATTGTTCTCTATTTAATAGAAATGGAAGAAGATAGGATGAAGGTTGCAAACAGATCAAGTGATGAAGATCTGATCTACCTAAACAGCTGTGAGTGTCCCTGATTGTCCCTGCTGTTTCACTTCACACAGGATAACTTCCGCTACACTGCCTGCGGTTCCAAACTGGAAGTGGATGTCTCGTACGCAGGAAGTGAAAGGAGTCAAGAGAAGGTGGCTGAAGAAATGACTTTGCAAAGGACATCTCAAATATTTATAATAGGTTTTCTTTTATCTATAATGATCAATGCTGCAGTGTCTTATTGCTAATTATAGGGGCTCTTTATTAACTGAAATTAAATTGTTTAAATCAGAAATCTAAAATCTAGACAGAAAATTGTAATTTTGATGTAAAAAATCCTACAGAAAATTGCAAATGCACCTCAGGAAAGTAAAAATTGTAATTCATGACCCCTTTAATATAAGGTAATCACACTCAAAGATAGAAAATGCTTTACTGACTACAACAAAATTGTTCCTCATGTTTAATACCAGCGTTCATGGGAAAGGAAAGCCATTTAAACAATTGCAGAAATCTCTGAGTCAGTCACAAAGACTGCCCGCTCTCTCTCTCCCTGGCACAGCAGTTCACAACTGACTTGAATGAAAGCCATTATTGTGTTACTTTATCTCTCCTCCCTCTCTTTCTTGCAACCTGCTGCATATTTTGTTCGCATTGTGTTTCCCAATGGATGTTACATAACTACCAAACAAAAAAAAATGAAGGAATGTATGCACTTGTCTTTCTCCAGCGCAAATCCTCTCTGAGCCTGTTTATATAATGAATGGTATGGTGAAAATAAAGACTAGGTCAGGACTGGAATGTTGTCTTTGCTCATTTCAAAGCAGTTACAGTTCTGTCTGAAAATTCTGTATTTTGAATGTTCTGAAGATACATTGTCAAATGTAATCTAGATTTAAAAAAATATATACAATTTTATAATGTACATTACGATCTGATACAGGATTAAAAATTATTCATTTTAGTTTTAGTGTTTTACGATTATTTATTCAGACAAGATAAAATTATAATATTGGCCATAAAATAAAAATGATCATCAGCGCATCTCTAATACTTATAACCACTATATACTAGGCTAATCAAAAGACTAGGGTTAGTAAGACTTTTTAATGTTTTTTGAAAAAAAAAACATTTTTTTTTTACTATAAATAAATGCACAAAAGTAAAATGGTGAAATATTATTACAATTTAAAATTACTATTTTCTGTTTTAATATATTTTAAGATGTAATTTATTCCTGTGATAGCAAATCTGAATTTTCAGCAGCCATCACTCCTGTCTTCAGTGTCACATTACCCTTCAGAAATAATCTAATATGCTGATTTTGGTGCTAAAGAAACATTGCTGCTTCATTTTTTTAAAACTGTTATATATAATATTTATATATTTCTTTCATGCATAGAAAGTAAAAAAAATTAAAAAATTTAAAAAAAATTCACAGAAGGGCTGACATGAAAGTGTTTTTTAAAGTCATTTTTTAGTAATTTAATGCATCCTTGCAGAATGTAATAATAATTAGTTATTGTAATAAAATAGTAATTATTACTTAAAAAAAAAAGTTTTTTTTTTTATAACCCTGTTTTCACCAAAACAAGAAAAAAAAATTGTGCACTAAAGATTATGGGATGTGGTTTGTGGTGAACAAATAAAGGACTCCAATTCCTTCAGCCTTGCAATTATCCGCTTCACAACAGTGCTGCCATGGCAACCGTACAACGTGAGCAGCTCCCCTTCAGCAGGGAGAAAGCCAACAGAGAGCAGAGTGAATGCTTTATGAAGCCAATCCTTAACAAATCAACAACAAAACAGAACATAACACCGCAGTGACGGTGCTTGCTCAAAAACAATCATGCAACACTGAACATCAGACAAAAGATGCAGCAGCGCCTCAGCCGTCATGAGTTGACAATCAGCTTGGTGCCTGGTTGCTTAGATATCAATCCCTGTTGTGAGATTTAGCAGCTAGAAACAAGATGTTAATGAACATGAGTGCTTTTAGCTACAGATTAACTTTGGTAAACTTAAGAGAACATCTTAAGGAATCTTTAGTCCACAAATCAATATTACATGAGATGATGACCCAACTGATTTCCAAAGTCTATTTAAAGTTATGAAACGTTCAGAAAACCAATGTAAATGCACTGAAACCAGCTCACACTGATGTAACTGATAACTTATGTTTCATGTGCATTTGTAGCTGTTATTCAGTCACGCCACTGCAGTTTGCCACATGACCTGATCATTTGTGCATTAGCATACAGTACCTGCCAGTTCTGATCAGGCCCATTAAAGTATGCATTTGACACACGTGGATTAGTGTGTGAAATGAGGTCACAGAGTTCTTGTGTGTCGCGGCTCATTGACCGAGCGGAGGTAAGTGAGCTGCTAAAGATCAGCTGTCAATGGCTCCACAATGTGTGTGCGAACATGTAGCTACACTTGACTGATAAGGTTAATCAACAAACTTCTTCTTTATCCCTGAAGACACAGACTCACGAAGCCTTAACAAACACACACAGAGTCAAAGTCTGCAAGCAGCAATCGTGCTTAATAAATAATTACAAATCAGAGACACAGGGACAAATTACACTGTGTGAATATTAATCATGCAATTAAGTGAATTAATCATGAAAACTTTGCTCTGGAGTGAAGTAACTTAACATACATATTTATAAGCCACGCTTTCATTGTAGTAGGACTGGTTAGTTACTAGGTGAGTTAGATTAGTACACACCACATGTCAAAAGGAAGCAAGTAAGTAAGTAATAAGTTCATTTCAGTAAATAAGTTAGGCCTCAAGCAAAGTTTTCCCTAAATACAATCTGCAAATTACAGCAATTTGCACATCTAGTATATGGATACACTATAAAAAAACTACATATAGAACACTATAAAATGTTGTATTAAAGTTATGATTGACATTTTTTAACATCATGCTCAGTTATAAATGCTATGAAAGCTAAAACATTTATATTTGAGATTGTTAAATATGTACATTTGCACTAATGATTTGCACTGCAAAGCAACTTTGAGGAGGTGAAAGCTGCTTTTTAAAATAGAATTATTTTATCATATTGCAATGAGAACTGTTTTTTTTTGTTTTGTTTTAACTGCAGTATAACATGGATTTGCTTGTGAGACATTAATATTAGTTTATTTGTTTAACTTTTTATTAACTGCTAAGTTCCTGTCGCAAAATTCCTGTGAACAATTAAAAAAAAAAAAAACATTGTGGTGTAATCTGGAATTTGCATTTTGCATGTTATCAAAGTGCCATCAAATAGCCTGAGGTCTTTAGCTCCTCCTACTTAATTAGCCTCTGCGATAGTAAAATGAAATGAAATATTTACAAGCGCAATCACATTAGAGTCTTTCTATACTGAATAATTAGAATTTGTGTTATGTTTAAGATTTCTCCTTAATATATAATTGTATCTTTATTCATGTGCCACTCTTTTTTTATCCTTTACTTCATGAAGTATTAATGAAAGATACTTTATATGTTTTTGGCATGTATTGTTTTGCTCTGTTTGTTTTATACGTTCTGTAAGCTTTGTTGTTTATAGCAGTCTTCTATATTAACCTGGGAGATCATTATCAAAAACACTGGTGATATGAAAATCTTTGAGACAAGATAAAACATGCTTATGTACTAGTTTCCTATTTCAAAAAAAACTTTTTGTACACTGCTGGGAATAAATTGTGAAATACCAGAAATGTGTACACTGGCTAACGACTCAAGGGAAAGAGGTGATGTATCATTAAATGCACTCTATGAATCATTAATGCCTTCCTCAGTGTTGAAGTGTGATTTAAAGCCCACAACAGGAGAGTTTTCAGCATAACCTGTTATGACACAGGTGTCATATTAGTGAGAGTTACTGCACAGAAAGCACTTGATCTATTCATTACAAGAACCTAAACTCAGTACACATAAAGCTTGCTCGCTTCTCCAGTTTTTAATTAGTTTCAGTTTAATTAGTATAGAAGCTCATTGTCCTTAAATTTTTGATCAGATCATCATATTGGATTTTACTATCGCATGTACACAAACAATGAACAGGTTAAGATTCACTTTTCCATTCAACCATGCCAGGCGTAACATCTATGATTTCCAGAACTGTCTTCTGAGGTTTGGTTAGGACTATGATGCAATAACGCTCTTAAAGCAGAAACCGGTCCTCTGAGACAGCAGATAGCTGCTGAGGCCTGCTGAAGCTAGCACTGACCTGAGAACAGAACTCTGTGCTCTGCTGGGCGGTGTTTAATCAGAGCAGAAGAACTGCGTTACGCACGTAGCAGCGTTAATGAAAGTAGTAAAAGCTGTGAATATGACCTGCAGATAAACTAATGAGTCTGATCTATCTCATGACTCTTAACTAACCGGTATTCCTGCTGAGACACGCAATCAAACAGGTCCCTGGCAGTGAAACGTGGCTCCATAGCAGCAATCTGAAAACAGAAAGCACATCTGTTAACGTAAAGTACACAATGTACACAAATGTATTGCATAAGCATAATCACTGCCTTAAATTTATGTTGAACATATTGTTGATCTTAGACTTCTTAGTGGATATATAAATATATATATATATATATATATACATTTTTTTTTAATCAAAATTTTTTTTTATTTACTGTTTTGTAAATTAATACTTTTATTCATCAAGGATGCATTATATTGATCAGAAGTTATATTAAAAAATAAAAAAAAAAAAGGACGTGACATGTGGCCAAGTATGGTGGCCCATACTCGGAATTTGTGCTCTGCATTTAACCCATCCAAGTGCAC
>JAUMHE010000075.1:13759704-13772832 GCA_032359235.1 Enteromius mattozi
AACATGTGCTGCTTACGTGCTACAGACCTGCTGACAGAAAACACATTACACTAAGGTTTCTCTGAATAACCTTCAAAAGATCAAGAGCAAGCTGAAAGATAGAAAGAGAAAGGAGATGGAAGAAACTGGGAGGGAGAGGGGATGAGGAGCAGGAGAGAACGAAATGTGGAGAAATTCAAGGAGCAAGACGAAGCAGAAAGAAAAAGCTATTTCAGCGAGAAAGCTTGAATTATGCAGGCTCTTCTTCATTCAGGGGCGCAGGAGGACGGAAAAGAATAGTACTGTGCATTTGTGTGCGTGTGTTAGCTCTGATGACTCATCTGTCTGCTTTCTGCACATAAAAATGAGTCTAGCTGTAACCATGGAGACAGCACCTAATCTCCCTTCAAACCTTGTCATCCTGCTTTCTCAAAAACACTAAATTAAAAGTAAGGGGAAACTCAAATGCGCATGAGTATAAAATTATATAGGGTTTATGGGTAAAGGGTGACATCACTGTCAGACAAATGACTAATAAAGTGGAAACCCATATGCTTGTATCTGATCTTGACTCAGATGAAAAACACTTAAAAATAAAAATCTAAGTGCTTGACTTGACTCTGGCCTTATTCATTAACTCAAGCTTCAGTTTGGAAAAGTCATTTGCATCTTTCTCCAAACGCAAACAATATAGTCATATTCAGTCATAATTTATGACAAAGACTAGAATCAAATGAAAAGTTTGTGAGCTAATCACTTTTTATGCACTGATGCACCAGTGTGTGAAGAATAAAGGAGCATATAATCAATTATGCGGACAACGCAGTACAAGTTTCACATGACAAATCATTAATTTGCATTAAGACTACGCTTTATCTCCTCTCTCTCTGCTGAACAAAAACCTCATAGTGTAGCATTTAATGCACAGAGAAATATTTATTGTGCAAAACAATAATTCACTTCATGACCATATTAACTTCTTAGACAACCAGAATTGACCTGACAAATCAAAATTGCGATCTTGATACCATATAAGAGTTTAAATTTATTAGAGAGACCCAATTATTTATTAGTGATTTACATATTTAGTATAAAATGAAGTTAAATATGTCAGTGAGGCAGGTTATGACTACTATTACACCATAAATAGCTGTATCTGTGTGACTACAACTATGACATGCTCCATGGCTTCTGGTCACAAGATGCAGAGATCCTAATTTACAGGAAAAATTGCCATGTCATTGTAAAATCTCTCTGCTTATTGCTACTAGCCACAAAAGCTGGAATGCTGAGCAACGGAAGTGAGTCACACAGATACACTCACACAGGATCAGAGGAAGGATTTGGACATGAGAATGTAATGACGATTATGAGGATAAAGACTGCCCCCCCACCCTCACCACATGCACACATACCTACCTCTGTCCTCTACATGCTCAGGTGACTAAGGACACACACTGAGCAAATTCTGTTTGGAGGCACATGATTGGAATCGTAATAGATGCTTCTAGGACTGCAGAATTGTATGTGTGTGTGTTTGTTAGAATGTGTGTACCTCTGAAGAGCCTCCAGTAGCTGTTTCAATGCAGTGGAGAGCCTTTGTAGGCATGAGAGGGCTTCCTGAGGTGGGGGTGAGGTAGATCGCTGGCTGGGCTCTGTGGCTCCTGGAGTGTAGTGGAGCGCTGAGAACAAAGCCGAACTGAAGAGAGAAACAAACGGAAATAATCACCAATACAACAGTGTAATGCAGTAAAGTTTCTGTTTTGTTTGCTGTCAGGAAAGCCTCAGTAGACAGTTTAATAAACGAGAATGTAATTATTTGAGCGAGCAAATCACATACTAAGCCATTAAAAAGGTGCGAATAGAGGTGAATTCGCGCTGGACGATGCAAATGACGCAAAATATGCGATGTGTTTGCCATGAATGTGCTATATTCGCCTCAGTCACATCTTCCACGAGTTGTATTTTATTAACACGGCGACAGAGATTCTATTAATAACAAACGATAATAATAATATCAGTATATATACAGCAGTGTTAGGTAAAATATAACACACATCCTCCCCTGGATGGTACTGTGAACCCAGACTTGTCGCCGTTTGGCTTTTCATCATATCTGGGACTTTCACAACAGGTACAAAACAGCGCTTGTAGTTATCTCCACCATGGTTGATCTTGCTATGTTTTTATTTTCGCAAGTAATCTCGTGTTTGGTGTGAACACATCATTAGACCTGATCAGCATTTCTTCTCATTCTCTTTAAAGTTAATATTTTCGCATAGGGGGTTTATGAAACAAAACAAATGTAAATGTTTTTTAGTAGTCACAAAAGTTTCAAAAATACAGTAAAAGTTAACACTGAAATTTTATTACAAGTAAAAGTTTTCTTAAAATGAAATTTACTCCTGTAATAGCAAAGCTGAATATTCAGCAGCCATTACTCCAGTCTTCAGTGTTACATGGTACCTCAGAAATCATTCTCATGTGCTGATTTGGCACAAGGAAACTTATTATTATTATTAATGTTGAAAACATTTGTGCTGTTATATTTTTATTTAAAAAATCTGGATTTTTTTGATGAAGAAAAAGTTCAAAAGAACAGCATTTATTAAAAAATATAAATATTTTGTATTTTGCAAAACTTACTGAGCCCAAACTATTGAACGGTGTAGGTTGCGAAATTTTTGTCTTTGTCATTGATTCTCTCACCTAATCTGACACACATTGTTCCAGATGCTCTCAAATAACGCCCAAACATTCTGATGCGATGTCTGAGGAGGTGGAGCTACATCCTCCTCTATTTCTGCCATCGGAGAGTCCTCATTATCAGTGTCATTACCCTCTGCTGGTGCTTTCGGAGACTGTCTCACACACACACACACACACACACAACACACAATTCATGAGTAATTAGAATGAAACAATTTTCCACTGTTATATTATAATGAGACTGACCTGTAGTCTTTCCTTTAGCATATGAAGGGTAGAGAGCGCTTGAGCTACATGACCGTTGTATTGAGATCTTCCAGCTAGTGCTGAAAGCAGCTCTTCAGCCAATCTCACAGCACTGAGAACAGACCTCTGCTCTACGGACCTGTCTACAGACAAACACAACATAACATAATATAACATAACAGACAGATAGATAGATCACATGAACTAATTTAACATATGATTATCTGCAATACAGTTCAGACATATTTCTGCCATGTCATAATATATTCTGTCCACTCGGTCTGTTTGTGAACTTTTTATGATCTTCTCAGTTTCTGGAGTCAGGAGGCCCTGATTGCCTGTGGACACTGCTGAAGAAAGGAAGGGAGGAGAGAAGCTTAAAAAAGACAGAATCATGTTGAAAGCTCTAAGTGGGAGAAAGACCTGTTTATAAAAGGTCATCGCCTCTTGGACACATACCCCTAACCCACTAGCACAAAAGAACACACAAAATGAGTGAAGGACACTCCCTCAACTCCATAAAGTGCAGTAAATCACATTTAGGCGAGAACAGGAGGGCCCTGGTACTTTTCCACCCCTTCACTCCTGCACAAACTCCCTTCCTCCCCTCTGTCAGGCTGGGCCCATAGCCAAAGGCAGCAGAGAAGAAAGGCACAGTCATACTCCTGCTGCAGTGATTGGCAGAATGAGGTCAAACTCATAACTCCACACACAACATGAGAACAGTGTGTGTATGAGTGTGGATCAAAGCCCCAAACTTGAGAGATGAAAATACAGACAAACAAACACCAATTACCCTGGTGTTTAGTGAGAACCCTTTAAAGTGATACATTTGACAAATGTGTCAGCAAAGCATGATCAATTATAAATAACTAAAACATTTGTATAAATATATACTATTGTTTAAAGGTAAGTATTTAAGTTCAAAGGAATTCATTTATTAATGATTTATTACACTTATTTGAAACAGAAATGTTTTGTAACATAAATGTTAAATACAAAATATTTAGAACATTTGAACAGTAGTGTAACAGAACATCATTTCTGAATATAATAAAATTAAAAATCTAAAATGGGATAGAACAGAATTCTAAAAACCTAATTCAGTAATAGAATATAATTATGGCACAAAATTGGGATTATAATTGAGAGAAGAATTAAATTTTAATTTATTATAGAATATCAGACTAAAGTAGTGAGGCATACACACCTGAACAAACAGAGTCCATCAGCATTTCCACACAGCTGAGCAGGCTCCTCTTAATAATGCTTCCGAACACAGCTATCCAGTGCTTCTTGAAACACTTGAGCAGCCCCTCCAGATTCCAAGGGGGCTTCACATACACTATCTGCATACAAAACAGATACGTTCACAGAAAACGGGACTACAGAGAATCACCTGAATCACATTTAGGACGTGACAAATGCCTTTAGTTAAATGAGGAGCAGCTCTTAATATAAACTTCATAAAAAATTAATAGATCAATAGATCAATGTATGCAGTGGTACCTCAGTCCACAGTTCTCCATAAGCTGCTTTCATCTCTTCCTCTAACACCTCTGACAGTGCCCCCTGGAGGCAGGACTCCAACACAGACGCACACTCGCTCAACTTTCGTTCCTCTGCTGGATCACTGCATTTATTCTTGTGTGATTCTTTCTCCTCTGCTACGTTCACACACGGAGGTAGCAACAATATGACTTTACATTCAGACCTTAGTAACTAAAGAATTAAAAAAACACTTCTAATAAAAGGAAAAACTGTGACACAGTAGCTGACCTTTTTCTACAGGTTCAGCTGGGGGCAGCACAGCGGGGTGAGCATGAATGTACTTAAGAATAGTAGATCTGGTTCCATCCACTTCTTTTACCAAGTCTGCCTTACTTAAGGCCTTCACCCCACTGAGCAGGGCCTTGCTGCACAAGTTCTTATCATCGCTACAAAAGGAAACCACAGAGAGAGAGAGAGAGAGAGAGGAGAGATTTATTTGAGCAGAAGGAAGTCATGTCCTCTACCTTCAATATGAACATTCCTCCAGGGTGATACTAATGCCTGAAATATATTCATTAAATCAGATCATCTTCATTCATAAAGCAAACACATGGCCACCTTGCATTTCATTAGCTATGTCAAATGACAAGGCAGATCAAACAAACGGGAATGTCCTGCAAACATGCCTAGAGGTGAAACAGAGGTACAAGAGTTTGTACTCACGTGCAAAGAACTAGTGCTCCCTCTGGGTACAGAGCCTGGTACTGCAGACAGCACTTCAGTACTCTGTCATCATTATTCACAACACCAGGCCCACCTGAAGGAGAGAAGAGACAAAGGCACATATTATGCACAGTACTTTTTAGAGATTAGGAGTGGTGTCTGGTGTCTGGGTGACGTAAAGTTTTCAGTGGATTTTTTAAATGTGCATGGATGCTTTTAGAGTTAATATTGACCATAACCCCTGTACTAACGGAGAGCTTAAGTTTTAGCAATTTTGATGTAGATGACTATATGACAAAATGGTTTTTGGTATCACAATGACACTTTATCACAAAACACTTTTTAACACCACACACGCAATCTTCTTATTTAATATTTAATTTTAAAAAAAAAAATTAAATCAAGGAAGGCAGATATTACATGTAAGCGCAAAATAACGAAGTGTTATTTTAATATCTTTTATATACTTTAATAGTATTTTTTAATATTAGGAACTGACTTGTAGTTTTATATTTTCAGTTATCAAGATTAGGTTTTCCATCTAATATTTGTACTTTAAAAAAATTTTCTCTAAAGTTTTCTCTTCAAAAAGAAACGCCCCTGAAGCTGATTTTTATTAACCACTGACAAAGTGTACTACTGTTTACATTTCTTGAAAAATACATCTACAATACAAGGTCATAATGAATGTAAATAATAATGCATTTCAGCATGAGAATCACTCACCAACAGCTTGAGAGGCCTGCTGCATCGACTGGCCCACAAGTCTAGGCTCTTGATTTTTAAGGCAGCTATAAATGTAGTGGACAGCTGGCCTGGCTTTGTATTCCACTTTGCTGGAGAGTTTACCACTCTTTAGATAGTCTAACTCCTGCAGCACCACCCATGGGATCAGCAAAGTGGGGAACCCCAGCTCTGTGATGAGGATGTTCAGAGTGAAATGCTGCATCCACATAATTCTTCATATGTTCTAAAGCTAGTGACTTAAAATCTCTCTTTTTTCTTACCACCGAGACCATGTGACCTAATCTTCTTCACAAACTCCAGGTGGCTGAGCAGCACATTGGTATCCAGAACAATAAGCAGGGCCTGTTTATGTTGATCTACACATGTATGAGATAAACGCACAAAGACACAATACAGCACAATTATGCACCATGATTGAAATAAAATAATCTTTACAACAAGGTGCATACTGTTGGATGTTACTAATGACCTGTACAACAAGGATGATAACAATAACAATAAAGATTTCATTTTAAATCATTCTAAATGTAAATAAACAGCACAGTTGATGATAACAGCACAGAGGATTTTGCTGGAATCGCTTTCGCAATGATTTTTCTTCCCAGATGATGAACAATAAAAACATTGCCATCTGTTCAAACACTGACATATTTTTTTATAGTTATCATTCTTGGAGTGAACAGGCCTTCAGCCATTCCAGTAATGAGTAATTCAAAAAGAATTCATAGGTGACTTTACTTAGCATTGTGCCGGCACCCTCTTCTGGAGGGTCAATGTCCATGCAGGTGAGCTCTCCACAGTTCTCTATAAAGTTCACCTCCAGGCGCTTCTCAGAGCGTGCCAGATGAAGCTCCTCCACCAGCTCCATCTAAATAATAAACAAAACAGAATGAGAAACATACAAATCCACACGATTTCATTCTAAAACCAGAAGTACGTTGTTAACCTCTTGGTCACATTCAAGGGTCTCTGCAGCGTCCTGGAGTGTTACCTGAAATCATATTGAGGTATGTCAGACAATTCAGCAACATTACTACTGTTCAAATTCAATGTTGTTTTCCCAAATACCCGAATAGCCTTATAGCCACTGTTTTAGTGAACTCTCATACAGATCTGATCAAAATCCATTCAACAACCAAAGCATATAACCAACATTTTTTTTATTTAATGATCTGTTAAGAAAGAAAAGATCTGTCACTGCTTTTACTTTTCCTGTTCATAGGCGAATTTTTTCACAATTCATTTAATTCCAGATGAAGTCTCGCCCTAAATTATTTCATCAAGCATCCTATTTTACTTGGCAATACACCACATTTCTTAAATATGTGAGGGATTTCACAGTGACAAAGAATGATTTTGATCTTGTGAATGCACAACGTGTTTTAAAATCACCACTGAAGAAATGAGACCAATCAACAGAGGATGCAACACCGTTAACCATTAAACCTTAAGAGAAATATGTTGTACCACTGATTCAGATGAGGTTGGTGCAAAAGACAGACACTTACATGTACTGTGCAGGAAGTATTGCTTGGCATTGTGACCTCTCTTGTTTTGTCAGTGTGTGCCTGCTGGACTTGGTGAGAAATAGATGAAATTTGTGATGAGTTAATAGAAGAGGGTTTATGAGAGGTTTGAGCAAAAACCTTTTGAAGCCTCTGTCCTTGCTGCTGTGAGAGGAGAAATTTGTGTTTAGATGGGAAAGAAGGCTGAGCGGTACTTTGAGTCCTGCTATCTGAAGAATTCACATTACACACATCCGTGTTTGTCCAAGCTTTTACAGCAGTGACCTTCTTTGGGATCTTGAAACTGACATTTGCTGTGGGACCGCTAAGGGATGGCCTTTTTTCTACTAAGATTACACCAGGGACATTACCCAAATGTACAAGGTCTTGCTTCTTGGGTGAAATATCTTTTTGGAACTTTAGTTTGGATCCTACATGTTTCACTATTGGCAAAGCTTCTTTGGAGTTGCCTTGAGAACTCTGTGCACAAACACTGTGGTCGATCTTCTTGCCCCTCCTGGCCACCAAAGTCTTCCTCATTCCCTTCTGAACTTCAGAATGAGATTCTGCATGTGCAGCATTGGTCATGTTTTTGACGTCTCTTCGTTTGGGATCACCATGAAGCTCTGGTGACAACGGCCTTTTCATGAGTCTCCTCCTTTTCTCTTGTGCAGGGGAACAATCATCCTTTGCAGGTGTTCGTCTGGGATGCTCTGCTGTGGATCTCCTCGATACCAGCTCCTGTCTCTTTTTCTCTAACTCCTTTGAAGAAGGCTGGTTTGTTACAGCACGACTGCTGGAGCTTCTCCCTGAGATATGGGCACTTGCTTTTTCATGCTTCCCTTTGGGATTCACTTGCTCCTTATCATGTGTGACAGGTGACTTGAAAACTGGCCTTTTTGTTGTTTGACTTCCTAGGGATTTTTCCTCCCTGCTCTTGCTGTCTCTGATTTTTGCTTTCTTGAATCCTCCTTCAAATTCTTTTGTTGATGTTGACTCAGTGGGCCTCCTTTCTTTAGCTCTGTCTTTGTCAGAACTGCAAATCATTAGAAGAAAAAGGCAATGGTAAGTTTTATTGAACTCTCACAATAACTCTGTGATTAAGGGAAATAAATTCTATGTTTTACTTTCTATATTTACTTTATTTTTGGTTCATCTGTTTTATTTACATTAATAACGCTGATCATTTTTTAAATTTGAATTTGAATTTATCAAGGGAAAACCCCTTGAGATGCTCATCTCATTTTTGAGGGGGATTCAATGGCACATACATAAAACAATACAGTATGCAACACAAGTAATGAACAAAACAAAACATCACTTAAACAAACAAACAAACAGCAGCTCCTTCCTCTAATCATAAAAAAACATACATTTTGATACAAACATAACAAATACACACCTTTTAACAAAAATCATATCAAATTAATAAAAAAAGTAAAATAATAATTATAATAAGAAAACAAAAGTAAATAATAAACAACAGTTTATAAAGCCTAGAAACATTTCACGACCCAAATTAAAAACATAAACAAGTTGTTTTCAAATAAGAAAATAAATTAATCCTAAAGAGACGGATGTAATTGATCTAAGGAAAGGAGGGAGATTGTTCCAATCAAATGGAGCTTTACATTGAAAAGACCTTCGACCAACTTCAGTGAAAATTCTAGGGATAAAGAAAAATATGGATACAGCATATGTCGAAGAGAGTAAGTAGATATAATTGGAACCAAAAACTGTTTTAAATAAGAGGGACAACTGAAATGAATAAATTTGAAAAGAAACTGAAACCAGTGATACTGCCTATGGGATTTAGGTTGGAGCCAATCAAGAGCTTCATACAACGTACAATGATGAGTTCTATAAGGACATCTCAAGACAAACTGTTGTGGAATTTTCTTGGGAATAAGGATAATCAAGCTGCCCTTTATACCGAAACTGCTTCCTGTCTTTGAAACACACACACACACTCCTGCTCTTCCTGTGCACCAAGATAAACATCTGCAAAAATCTGCAAACATATGCGAGTAAAATATATCACTCAAATATGTCTATGACTATAACTAAACTTAATCATCTAAGATAATAGACTCATAACGCAATGCAATCAAGAATAAAACATATAAAGATAAGGTAATGCAATGGAAATGATCACACTTAATGCACTTAATGCAAATTAATAAAGAGCTCAGACATTGCACACATCGTCAGACATGGCCAGACATTGTCTTTTCCAATACAGCGAATGTGCAGCTCGGTGCACTGCAAAAGGTGTAAAAAATAAATAATAATACAACTAAGTATACCTTCCAAATCATTCTAAACTGGCTCTGTGGTCAGCCTTGTATGTGCAGTGATGAAAATAGAACCTACATAAAGAGTTATGAATAATATTTAAAGGTTTTACATTAATATCGGATATGTTTTGATAAATAATATCTGCATAATCAATAATTGGAAGAATTAATTGGGAGATTAGTCTTTTCCTGACTTGAAAAAAAAAGCAATTAACTCAACGATAAAGAGAACTGCGGCACCCATATGATTTTTTTAATAATAGAATCAATGTGATACTTGAAACACAATTCGGGATCAAGCCAAAGACCGAGATATTTGAAAAGAAGGGGAGATTTTTTAACTTGTGCATTTCATTATTATTACATTGCATTACGATGAATTGTGTTAAAGCACAGCAGGAGGCTCTAAACACAAGAAAGCTAACTTGAGACCTTCTGCAATAAATGCTGATGGTATAACACCTGTAAGCAAGACATGTATCTGATGAACATTTGGTGAGAATATCTAGGCTACTCTCATGTGCACTAGGAAATTGTTTTCCATCGCTTGTGAAGTAGTGCATTTGCTAAATGCAGATGTAAAATGTAGTCTCATAACCAAGCAATAATTTTTAGCAACGACTTTTATTGCATTCTGGTTATAACTAAATCCATTTCAGTCGTTAAACGACGCCACAATTATCGGTTGCAAATGTGACACCGTTTTTTATAAAACAGTTCAATAATAAAAAACAGGTGAATAAATAAAAACAGGTTAATAAAAAAATGACTTACATTTTATACATAATGACAGTTTCTGCTTTATTTTTTATTGATAATTTGTGAATCTGACATGAAAGATGATGCACAGATTTAATAAGAAATTTTTTTTTTTTTTTATTATCTCTAATAAAAGACATTTACTAAAGAAAACTGCTTTAAGTAAGAGCTCACAGATCTCTGATGAGAATATTGCTTTAAAATAAATTACATTTAACAAATAAATAAAAACATCCAAGTAACCTTTTTACCTGGACAAGTGAATGACTGATGCATATAAGAAGGGCTAAATGTCGACCCCAGACTTATATGCCATTTTTTTTAAATATAAGTATTTATAAAAAATACTAAATTCTCATACACAGTAAAGATGAAAGAATGTCAGCTGTATACAATATGTATTCTAATTAAGAAATATTTTGCACCCTGAGACCCACCTTACATGCCGAAGATGATGTTTGTGTTTTCTTTTTGGACTGCTAAATATCTTTGCATCACTCTCCTATGACCAAAAAACATTATTATTGTTTTTTTTTTTACCAAATGCTTTTATCCAATGTGATTAAATACAAACAAGAACTAAAGTTAATAATTTAAAGCCACTACAAATGAGAACAATCGTGTCAAACTGATTGATAAAGCATAAATAATTGATCAAAATCATATGATAGGAATAACTCAAATAAAATCTACTCTGATTTTGTTGCAGATTTCTCACCTTCCTACTGTCACGAGAAGAGTTTGATGGCATTCTTTTCTCCTTTTTGTGTTTCTTCTTCTTTGATTTCTTGCTTGACATCCTCAGAATGCTATGACAGAACATAATATTTTTGTTACTAAGTTACTAAAACTGAAAAATAAACTAAACTAAATAGAAATAATAACAATCCCAAAACCAATAAAAGCACATTTTGCTAAAATATAAATAAAAAACCCAAAATTACTAAAATATAAATAAAAAATAATCAGTAACATTTACAAATTCTAATATATAATACAAATAATACATGAAATGCTAAAATAACATTAAAAAGCAGAAATTTAAAGGGTACATTTGGCTACATTTTTTCTTTTAATTTGCATTTAGTTATTTATTTTTTCGCATGACACAAACTAATAGGAAAAAATATAAAAAGATAAGTTGTTCTAGAATTTACATGCAGATATTTGCTACAATGATATCAAAATAACCTCATTTATATACTACTTTTCAAACAAAAATGAGGTACCTTAGAGTGCCCTTCTAGTAAGAACTAAGTACAAAGAACACTTGTTTTTCTCCCAAGAGCTGCATATCAGCAAATCCAAGACAGAAATCCAGTTTATCCTTGAGGAAAAGATAACACCAAGTAAACCAACTGAAACACCAGCATTATTCAGTCTCGTCAGTGAATATATAGGAACTTATGAATATGTGATGTGACAGCTTACATCACACTGAAATACACTCGTGAGTGACAATAATATGAACCGAATATTTACATTACAACACATTTGTCCTGACCTCCCTAACTGTTCACAAATCTTATCACACTGAGAAACCGAGGGACTCAGGTCAACTACAAGTTATATTTTCTACAGCTTCAGTGTAAACGAGATTTACCTACCACAAGCAGGAAGGATGTGGATGTTGTACGACGCTAAATATCAAAGCAAAGACAATTTCGACGCAATAACAGCTGCTCACTTCTCTACTTGCATTGCTTTCTGCTGGTTGAATTCACTTCCGCTCTCTCTTTAGTTTGCGTAGTTTGAGAGAAAGCGATTGGTGCGCGCCCACAACGCTCAATGCGTACGGATTCTACGTACGCTAGTTTGGGAAAATGGCGGAGCTCAGGGAAGAGGACGCTGAGCAACTTCACCAGGAGGACGCCAATATAAAAGGCAAAAGAATTCGAATTAATAATGATAAAATGATTCCGATGTGTTTTGTAGGTTCTTTAAATAACGCTCCGCATTTAGGAATTTTGTATTTTTATGCAGTTTATACCTAATACGACTTCAAAACTGCTGAAGTAAATATAGGCCTCCTCACGGAGCTGCACCATAGGACCTAGGTGTAAATAATGTAAATGTTCAAAACGTCTTTGTATCTGGGCGCATATCGACAAAGAACTTACGTATAGGTAGATTACAAACACTAAATCAATCGATGCATTTTCTGCGATAAACAATACGCTGTAAATGATAGTATTGTGTGTGTAGCAATGGTCTTGTCGCGGAGCTCCGCACTAGGGCCGTTCTGCTTAGAAACATCAGCCTCAGAAAGCGGGATTGGTTACTCCATGGAAATGTACTTTGGCTAACATGCGAGGGCGCTCCAGTATAGTTGTTGAATTTATAGACTGGTGGCACACTACTACTGTGTGGTTTGCTCTGTCACTATTGAATTTTGATTTATTAAGAGTTATACAGAAATTAGCATTTTTCTGCTTTGGTAATTATGACTTACAAGTCGAAATTTTGAGCAGTAATAATAATGTAAGAATAAAAAAATACTTATTATGTCATCATTTTTTTTTTTTATCTAACAAATGACTTAGTACCTCATGACCTTTTTGTGTAATAATTATGATTTACAGTAATATATATGGGACCAATTATAACCATTACACATTGTTCACACAATAAATACTAAGATAATAATTTAATTCCTTGTTTAAAATATCGGT
>JAUMHE010000075.1:13772932-13785356 GCA_032359235.1 Enteromius mattozi
ACCAATTATAACCATTACACATTGTTCACACAATAAATACTAAGATAATAATTTAATTCCTTGTTTAAAATATCGGTGTTAATATTATGACACACACACACACACACACACACACACATATATATATATATGTTATATTTATAGTATATATATGATATGATATGTTTTTAAGATAAGATATTTTCTTTTTTAATGTTGAAAGTCTGGTTCTGGAACAATAGTAAAACAATACAATCTTCATAGTTAAATAATTAAGATGTGATGTGGCTTTTATAAAATGAAAGAATAAGAAAAAGAATATGGAATCGGTAAAAAAAAAAAAAACACCTTGCGACATTGAAGTATCCAGTTCTGTTTTCTATGTTGTAAGACCAAATGTTTTTTTTAATGGATTAGATATTTAAAAGTAAATGTGTTTTTAATGAAAAAGAATAACTGGTTTATCTCAGCAATTGTTTTTCTAAAATGTGGATTTCTGTGTGCCTCAACAGATGCTGAGAGCGATACTAATAAAATGCCTGCAGAATCTGAGGCATGTGAGCAAATGCCTATTCATGAAACTTCAACTAATCCAGTGAAAATGGAGGACAAAAATGGACAAACATCCTCCACTGTTGTGTCAGGTAAAAATTCAACAGTATTGACTCCCTATGAAACTTATGACACTCTCCAGGCCTATTGTCACTAAGCATGGTTAAATCATTAAAACTGTCCATCTCTGTTTCAGAGAGACATGTGTCTATCCAAACGACACTGGAAGGGCTCGAAGGGCTTGTGGATTTAAATGGAGGTACAGAAACCAGAGTATCTGTTTATTCTATTTGTTTATTTAAACCACCAGCGGACCACTTTTAATCAGAAGCTAACAATTATGATTTCAACAGCTGGGAGAAAGTCTTGTCCATTGTGTCCAGAAGAGAAATTCAAGGCCTGTTACAGTCATAAGCTCAGACGGCATCTACAGAACCTGCACTGGAAAGTTTATGTGGACTTTGAAGGTAAATAGTCGTTAGTCCTTTGGCACCTTTATAATTGTCTTTTCCAACAAGCGTTTGAAAGCAGTTGCCTGAGGTATCAGCCAATACATGTGTGAATATTTTGCTTGAGAAAGTTAACTTTGTTTCATCTCTTACAGGCCAAAGGATGTGTATCTGTCATCTACCTTGTCGACAACTCAAGTCCAGTCTAGGCTCTGACCAGGTAAGATCAAGGTTGTTCGGTTTTTCATCATCTGCATGTTAATCAGGAAATAGATCTTCTTGAATGGATCTATTTATGTATGTTTTTTATCTCATCTCCAGGCTCAAAGCAGACTGGTGGCTCACTACCACTGTGTGGTTTGCTCTGTCACTATTGCTCGCAAGACAGACATGATCAGTCATCTCAAACGCCACATCAACAAGGGTGAGACAGAAGCCAGCTATTCAGGCAGCTCGGATGTCCCCTTTGAAGACCCTGGTGAGCCTTTACTTTGTTGATGTTGACTGAGTGACACCTTTTAAAGTGAAAATGCTTCCTCGTTTGAAGTGCTTTAGTGACATGAAAGATAGTTGTGCAGCAGAGAGTAAGAGCTACTGGCATTAGATGCCAGTTTGTTGATGTGGAATAATGTAGATGTTTGAATTGTTTTTGTGTAGTTCCATTCAAGTTTTTTGCAGTGTCCTTTTTTTGTTGCAGCTTAAACCCTGTGTATTCAGGTAGGGTACAGTCAAATCTAACCTGAACCATAAAGCACTCACACGATAGAAGGTCTTCAACATTGTAGAAAATGACCTTGTGGTTGTTCATGATTAGGCCATTGGTTTGCAGTTTAAAGGTTTAGTTCACCCCAAACTGAAAATTCTGTCATTAATTACTCATTACATTTAATTCCAAACCCGTAAGACCTTCGTTCATCTTCGGAACACAAATTGAGATATTTTTGATGAAAATCCATTAGGCCACGACTGCCCCTTATGGGTCTGGAACAACATAAGGGTGAGTAATTAATGACAGAATTTTCTTTTTGGGCTGAACTAACCCTTTAAAGTCTCAGAGGAGGCATCTCTAACATTAAAACACTACTCATTACAATATGTGCATACACAGTTGGCTGCATTAATTGGAAAGAATTTGTCCGTTTTGATTTTTGATATATTCCTCAGTTCCAGGTGGACAGGCCTATGAGATCATGAAAGAGTTGGGCACAAATGTCCAGCTCCTGCCCAACCACACCACTCCCCAGAAGACAGACACCTACTTCAGCCGCAAGATGAAGACAAACAGGTTTGAGAATTGTTTTTTTTGTCTGCAAAATGACTCATTATCAGATTGTTCAATGTGTACATTGTCCCGCCGTAATTCAGTGTTTATTTATTGATTAGCTTAACGTATCTTTGGTTGAACGTTGCTTAATATTTAATATATTAATGAAAACAATGCAATACATTTTTTAATATTTAATGCACAAATGTATGTTTTTATAAAAATATATACAATTTAGAAAGGAAGATGATTAAAATATATGGGTCATGGATATCCTGTTGAAAAGTCCTATATTTATGTCTCTCTCTATGTAATTGTTGTAGGCAGCTGGTGTTCTGCTCTCTCGCCGTTCTTGCTGAGGAGAGGAATCCACTTGAATGTCTCGATGCCTTTGGAGCCACTGGTAGGACATCTACTGTACAAAAAGACAAGCTAATAGCTCTTAATATCATAATAATATCAATTCTCAGGTTTGTTAATTTGTTAAATAGAACTCAAAGGATAACAAAGCCTATATGCATGACACTTGCACTTGATCACTTTTGTAGGCATCATGGGTTTGCAGTGGGCGAAGCATCTGCGTAACTCTGTAAAGGTTACTATAAACGACATAAACGAAGCTTGCGTTAAGATGATTAAAGAGAATTGTCATTTAAACCATATCCGAGTGGAGGGGAATCGTACGGGTCGGCAGCTAGATGGAGCGGGAGAAGCAGACTCTCCCATTGCTTCGGTAGAGGTGGTGAAGATGGACGCCAATGTCATCATGCACCTGAGACCCTTTGACTACATGTGAGTAAGAGGCTGAAAAATAATGACAAAAACATTGCATCTATGGTTATTTATTGCAAATAGCAGATCTCACCACATTCTTGTTTTAAATTAGACACCTCGACCCATTTGGAACGTCTGTGAACTATCTGGACGCAGCTTTTCGCAATGTTCGTAACTTGGGCATAGTCTCAGTGACGTCGACAGACACTGGTTCGCTTTACTCCAAATCCCTGAATGTGACGCTTCGACATTACGGCTGCCAGATCGTCCGAACCGAGTATTACAGGGAACTCGCTGCACGTATGGTATTGGCATCAGTGGCCAGGTGGGCACTTCCTTAAATGAATTACCAAACCAAAACCAAATGTATTTTATTTGACAGTTTGCAAAGTGTCTTGTTAATTTGTGTACTTAAAGGGCGGCCGCACGCTGCAACAAAGGGATCGAGGTGCTGTTAGCCGTGGCTCTTGAGCACTTTGTCCTCGTGGTGGTGCGAGTTCTCAGAGGGCCCACCCAGGCAGATGAGTCGGCTAAGAAACTGCGGCAGCTGTTGCACTGCCAGTGGTGTGAAGAAAGGGTGTTCCTCAAGCCAGGAAGCATGGTGGAAGGTGAGAAGGCCTTTGGACAAACAAATAGTAGCATCCTGATAGCCTTCCTGTGGCCTAAACAGCTGAGCTAGTAATGGCAAGGTCGTGGGTTTGATTCCCAAGTTGCCAAATGCATAAAGCAGATAGAAGTAATCTAAGCATAAATAATCACATTTCTACTTATGGTATTAACAGAAAACCTGTACAGACAGCTGCCTTGTCAGTGCCATGGGAGTATGCCAGGAAAAACTGCAGTAGAGCTTGGACCACTTTGGTGAGATTGTCATTTTTATGTAAAAACACTTAATGATTCTTCATTCCTTCATTAATCATTCTTAAATTGTATTATTTGTCCCCCTTTGTCTTTGCTGCTTTAACCATCAGGGCTGGTCCTTTGTTTAACACTGGATTTCTGAGGCGGATGTTGGTGGCGGCAGTGCAGCACAATATGGAAGACATCCAGCCTCTGGTGAAAACTCTCATCTGTGAAGCTGACTGCACCACTTTCAAGCCTTTCCCTGTCCCAGGATACTCTGCCCTCTCCAACCAAGGTGTGTCTGGGTGTGCAAGTTTTTTGACCGTCACTTCTTTTCTTTTCTTTTGTAATGCTCGTTTGTGATTCAGTGCAAGTGGAGACACTGAATCAGCTTTTTGAGCAACGGGGCCTTGACTTGAATTTTTCAATTAATTTTGATGGCATCTTTGTTTTTAGTGGAGTGTGGTGTGGTCATAAAAACTTTACAGAAGGTTGAAGAGGCAGATACTTCTGACCAATCAGGTATTTGTTGCGTTTTTCCTCCCTACTCTTCGGGATTTAATTGTTCCTATTTATCCCAGATTAAAGGGATAGTTAAAAAAATCTGTCACCATTTACTAACTTTCATGTCGTTCCAAACCCATAGGCTTTGATTATCTTTATTTGACATTTTTATCTTATCTGACATTTCAAGTCCATTTACACCAGTTTTTCAAAGCATCAAAATATTTTACATTTAGACTTTTAACACTGATGAGCGCACATACTGTATATAGAGCTCAGAGCCGGCCCAAGATAATAATTCGGCCCATAATTAAATAATCTGTATAATTTTATTATTTCCTTATCAGTGCGTCATGTATACGCAACAGCACTGTATGACAGATGTGTCGCTTTTATTTAATTTTTTCTTTTTTTATTTAGAATTTATACAAACTTGTTTGTATCGTATATGATATAGCCGATTCTGATTGTCAAATATGTGTAAATTAATTAATTTAGTCATTTAAACTTAATGACCATGTTGATCTAGGCTTATGTGTGCTGGTTGCTGTTGTGTGGATCTGTTTTTTCTATATTTCAATATGACAATGCCTTAATTAGCTAGGTCTAGATTAGGAGTGTACAGATGGCTAGCTGCTGCGTTTAATAATGCATGTTGTTAAAATAACATTCTGTTCTGTAAGTGCGTTGTCTGCTGGTTTATTTAGCTACTTTTCAGTACACCACTTTTAAAGGGATAGTTCACCAAAAAATGAAAATATGATGTTTATCTGCTTACCCCTAGGGCATCCAAGATGTAGGTGACTTTGTTTCTTCAGTAGAACACAAAACAGTATTTATATAATTTTACAACTCTTATAGACCAAAATCTCCTTCTCTCCTGATTTCATTCACAACATCCGGCATGTGACATGGTCACATAGATATCTATAAATAGATACCTCATTAGTTTCTATTGGCTGCAATACCTACGTCTATATCTATGTGACTATCCCTTTAAGTATAACACTTTGTATGCTAAGACTTTGAATGCAAATAATCAAGCACTGATAGTTTTGGCAGCACAGAGGGGCCCTAAATAAAATTCTGTTTAAGGCCCCATAAAGGCTTGGGCTGGCCCTAATAGAACTCATCAGACATGGTCAATCTAAGCTCAACCATGGTTGGATAGACTATTCCTTTAAGTGGGGTTTATGGTAAAATAAATTTGAAATAGATTGTATTAAAAGTATGGTGCACCTTCTTTTACTTTTGGTATTCAGGGAAAAGAAAGACTGCAGGGGAGGAATCCGGGAATGTGCTGAAGAAAATCAAAGCTGATACCTCTTTAGAGCATCCAGCGTTCTACTACAGCATCCATCGCCACAGCATCCGCGGCATGAACATGCCCAAGTTAGTCAGCACGAACCTGTCATGTAATGATGTACAATAATACAAGTGTCATAATGCAAGCAGAATGCTGACACTAAACTCTGTTCTTCTTTCAGGCTGAATAAGTTCCTGCAGTATCTGACAGAGGCCGGATTCAGAGTGAGCCGCACACACTTTGACCCAACAGGCGTGCGGACTGACGCTACCCTGGCACAGTTTAAAGAAGTGCTCACGAAATACAGCGTGCCTACATATTCGTCCACCCCTCAGACCAGCGCTGTCGGCTCAGACAGACGTCAAACTCTATGATTTCACACATATTCATCAAACCAAACCAGCATTTTGATTTTGCCCATGTGGACATGCATTTAAGAGCTTGAACTGCACAGAGGTCTGATTTCTCTTCGGCGGTTTTCATTGATGAATTTTCCTGTTTGTTTCTATGACAACTTTCATCTGAATGAAAAGGGTTGTTTCAGTTTTGTTGATGTTGTTTGTGGATTGCACTGAGGCTTTGACCCATTACAGGCTTACAGTATTTGATTAATCATTCTGTGGTGACAGTGATGCAGTATTTGACTTTTTTTTTTTTAACATTTTTAAAGTTTTAAATCTCAAAAGATATTTATAAAGAGCCTGTCAAAGGATTATATTGATCTTCCTTTATCTGATTTTCTATTCCACTTCATTTTTGATTCAATATTTTATGTTATTGCTACATCAATAAAACATTTTAACATCATACTGTATCTTTCTTATAAGAACACAGACATTCAGAATTTTGTGTTAATAACAAAAAAACAAACAAACAATAAGTACATTTCCAGGGCACATTTTACTTTTAAACCAACAGAAAATTGAGCATACATTTAAGTCTATTAATAAAGTCACACTTATCATTTTCATAGAAATTAAGCACATTGTCCTTATTACCGTAATGCACTCTCCAGTTTTTATTTACTGTGTAGTACTTTTTAAAATTTTATTACAAAAAAAAAAAAAAAATTCTTTCATATTTGAAAAAAAGACTTGGATCTGTTCACCGGTTTATGTGATTCATCAACAGGAATTTACTGTCCTGTGAAAAGTCGCGTAAATTAGTGCCACACCAGTTTCATTTGCATAGTACAATGTATTGACCTCCCTGAACTGTACTAAAATTAACACTGGTATGTTCATTTGAATAGAATCTGTGGTAATAGATCTTAATGAGATCAAGTCTGTCTAGTATGCCACAGGTATACTGTATTTCACAAACAAGTCTGTTTTTCTTTAAAGTACCTTGGATGATAACTTAATAATAACCTTTAATAAACAGTTTAAATGCTCTTGCATATCTACAAGGAATACTGATGTATAAAACACATATCATATAGAATATTGTTGTCAGTCTGTATTAAAAATTAATGAGCTCCCTAGACAGCATTTTGGGCATCACATGTCTAGTTAAGCAGCACTTTAGGTTAAAGACAGCCCTTGAATGTCCCGATGTGACTGTTTCATTCATGCCCCTCCCAACGTCCTGAAATATAACACCTGCTTTCAGATTCTCCCTCAGTAGTGAATACAGTGACACAGAATCGTCTTCACCACAGCAGGGCAGAGCTCACCTGAACTAAGCAGAGCAGTATGGGAGCATCATCCAGTTTACTGGATGAAAACAAATCCAACTACATAAAAGGTATGTGCTGTAGTCATTAAGTGGTTTGGGAATTTACTTTAAAAAGGTTTAGTGTGGAAATAGCAGTAAAAGTTGTTTGTAGTTAAATGATTTCTTTCCTGATGCTATAATAATAGGTTGTTCAGAAATGTTCTATATACTGAAATGATATGAGCAGAGAAAGGGTGGATGTTATTGCAATGCGAGAAATGTTTTCGATTGTCCTACACTGCATGAAACCTCTAAGATTCATGTTGAATGTGAACTTGTAAATGCCTCATTGGACTATCATGAATGCCAATCAGATACCTGGAGTATACTCAACCTGCACAGTTGAAAAGTGAGAGGCAGAAACCTGTTTGTTTTCTTCTCCTGACCATTGAAACGATATGGGTGGAGGTTTTGGTGTGTGTGTGTGTGTGTATATGAGTCAGAGAGTGTAAAGGATTAAAAGCAGCTCTGATATATGCTCCAATGGAAAAACACCTTAGATCCGTCAGCTGACACAACATGCATTACGGTACTGAGGGTGTTGTTAAAAAAGTGTCTTTAAACTACATTTCAGATATTTTTCCATTAATTCTCAAAACTTGTTTTGGTTTTTAATGAAAGGCTCATTCTCAGGAAACAGCCCTTTGTGTCTGAAAATGCCTAGTGATCATTTTGTTTAAAAATATTACTGCTAAACCTTCAACAGTGTAACTGCTAAAAGGTATGCATCCCAAATATTATATAAATGGTCAACAAATACAGGTTTTCATTGGCTGATTAAGAGGTTACAAACTTGCTAAATACTACTAATTTTGATGTGCATATCTTTATGTAAAAGCATTACAATTTTTTAGTCTCATCACAGTAAGTTTAATAATAATATGTATTTGTATATCTATGCACTTCACACGTATTTTCATTGAAAGCAATTACAGCAAATTAAAGCTAGTGTATTTTGTGTATTTCATCCATTCCCACGTAACTGAAACGTGTTCCACGTGCTACACTCTACCGGTTGAGTTACAGGATTTTTTAAATATAGAATAGAATACAATAGAATCTATATTAACCTATGCTACCTGTAAAATTTGGTGCAAAATGCCAAACAATAGCCTTAACTAGCAAATATAGTCAGACAATGTGCATATTGTGAACATTTCTCCACAAACATACACAAAGATCATGTTAACAGTTTATTTTAGCGTATCTTAACTAGTTGCTTATTATCTTGTATATTACTAGAATATTAGCCATTTACTATTTTGCATCCCTAACAACTACCTTACTATTAATAAGCAGCATTAGGAATTTACTCCCTCAAATATCAGTTTATATTCAGTTTATAAAAAAGTCCTATTGCTTTGGAGTTTCAAAGACTGTGAATGAGCCAACAGTAAACTCAAGTGCTGTGCTTTCACACTTAAGAAGGTGAAAAGAGAGTGTGTGGTCAACAGCTGCTCATTGTCAAGGATGAAAAAAACACATGTTCAGGTGTTTACGAACACTCCCCTGTCAACCTTGTACTCTTCCTGAAGTGTAATGATGTCTGTGTTGAGGTATGTTCATACAGAACTGGCTTTGCAGGTCGTGCGGTGTCATTACGGCAGGCCAAACATCTTACACGTCAGAGTTTAAGAATTCAAGACATCTCAAACCACAGTTCCTTCCAAAACAATGAATCTCTCTCTTACGAATAAAACAATAGATCAAGGAAGACTGCATGAAGAGAGGTACTGTACACTGCAAAGAGAGAGAGAGAGAGCGGTGATAGAGCAGCTCGTTGCAGTACTTTCACTCCATTGTGAAATATGTTGGAAGTAAATGCCATATAGCTCTCAGCTAGCATCTAAATTTAGTCGCATGTTACGTAATGCAAGAATCTGAAAATGTATCAAAAATTGACACCAGGAATTTTAGAAAGTAGGAACACCCTCTCAGAGTGAACATTCTGGTTTTTGTGTTAAATCAAGTTCAGTCAGTTTAAGGGAAGCCATTGATTACATATACTGCATTATTAAAACTGCTAAATGTTTACATTAAGGCAAATACTCTATTTTTTCACTTAAGACTGTCAATATATATTTATTTATTTCTGATCTGACGTTCTATATGTGCTGATATATTCATGATGTGCAGCATTCTGCCAAGAATAAAGTACATTACTTCTTAATTAACACTTAGGCCTAATAAATATAAAAGATACAAATATTCATTACAAGTAGTACTAATAGTTTAAGTAAGTAAATATTTCAGAAGTCAGAAAAGTAATAAATATGTTTTTTTATTTTTTTATTATCTCATCTTCAATAATAACTAAAGGTTCCATTTGTTAATACTGTGAAATAGCAATGCAAAACTCTTTTTATTTATTAATCTTAAATAATGATAATATCAACATATAGATTTATCTGTTAACATTTAATAGTTCTGAGCTAGCATAAACTAACAATGAGCAGTTGTATTTTTATTATCTAACATTAAAGGAAGGTCTTCATTTGCTCCTCCTTGAATAGTTACAAATCTGGATGAATTTCTTTGTTCTGCCGAACACAAAGGAACATATTCTGAAGAAAGTTTGTAACCAGGCTGTTTTGTTCACCATTGACTCAAATAGTATTTTTTTTTCCTACTATGGAAGTCAAAGGTGACCCAAAACAACCTGGTTACAAACTTTTCTCAAAATATCTTCCTTTGTGTTCGGCAGAATAAAGAAATTTGTGCAGGTTTGGAACTACTCGAGGGTGAGTAAATGATGACAGAACTATTCCTTTAACTTTTTAACATTAAGATTTATAGAATTGCAGGGGCTATTTGCACTACGTGTAAACAGTGATAGAGGCTAAGTGCAAAATGCAAATAGCGATAGATGCTATTCACACTAAGTGCAAATAGCAAAGGATAATATTTACAGTATGTTAAAATAGCAGGGTTTTCTTTACAATCTATACTACTTATTGCAAATAGTGGCAATTATTGTATTGTAGTACATTATAAAACAGAAGGCAGTAATAACTTATTGAGTGTAAATTTTCATTTTAATTCAAATAATTAAATGGATGCCACCTTATTAGGACAGTAAAGCCCTCCCTACACCTACCCTAACTCTACCCAATACTTTATCTTTAACGTTTTGATTTTTTTATTGGAAATAAATGCTTTTCTGATGCGATTTGAAATTTGAAAAGGGAGAAAAAAAGTTTGCCAAAAGGTGGATTCGAACCCGGCACGAGTGTGTCAAAAACACACACTTTTCACCATCTGCAGAGCTGATGAATAATAACTATCTTTTGTTATATTGACAAATCCAATTACATGTTGGTGGGCAGAGTTAGTGTAAATAGCCTCTGCCAACAAAACAGGCTATTTGCACTTACTGTAAATAGATACTCTGTTAATGAATACTGCAACAAATATAGACCTATTCAGCCATTTAGATACCCCATTGTTTCTTGTAATAATAGCTTGTAATAATATTATGCCATTGGTAAAAAATTCAGCTCAACATAAAATGTATGAAACCAAATTTAGTTAATTAATTGTAAAGTATGATTTTTGCGTCACTACCTAATTACTGTTTCCTTGCCCACTCCCCCATCTTTCATTGGTTGGAGAAATAGATATCCCTGCTGCGGTCTTACTCAATTGGTTAATCTTTTTTTTTTTTCAGTTTAAAGTTTTCAGTTTTGGCAGTAAATAAAGTTACTTAAGTATCGAAAGAAACATTTGGGGAAAAAATACAATAATGATAAAGTCAAAGTCAGGTTCAAGCTGAGCAAGTAGTCTGCAATTATTTAAGATTAGCCCAAAAATGTTATTTTACAACTGTTTTGATCTCTTTTATTTTTGTAATGATCTCTGGATTGTGCTGTCTTGCAGGGCACGTGGATGAAAAATTTAAGGAATTTGCACCGATATATAGGAAGCAATATTCTCTGGCTTACCTGTCCCAGATCCGAGATGAACTTGAGCAACGCAAAGAGAAGCACACACAACTTCTCAAACAGCGGGTAGGAATTGCATCTTAGTACGGTATCATTAAGTCAGTGATCATTTCTTTCTCTGTGATCGATGCATTATATTTATATACGCAGGCCTCCCCGGAGCCTGGAAAGGTGTTGTATGAGGAGAATGTGCAATGCTTTGGTGACAGCAGCAGAAAGTGGAAGGATAGACATATAGTAATCCGTGCCAATTTCGTCCTGGAGTGCTATGAGAGCTATAAGGTACAAGCCATCATCCATCATCTAACAAATGTGTTTTTGCTGTGAGGTGATGATAATATTTCCCATCATCTCTTACCTGCAGAGGTTTATAAAAGGCTCACCTCCTTTACACAGACTGATGCCTACAGGAGGCACCATACTGACTACAGAAGACAAATATATGGAAATGATTAACCAGTGCTGCCCCTGCACCAAAAGTGAGTATGATTAGAGTACATGCACATATTGTAAGTGAGCTAATTTTACACACTTATTCAGCCACAAAATGAATGTAAATTCAGCTGTGTTCTGGTCTGCTCTGTAGGACTAACAATAAAGATAAAACCATCTTTTCAATACTCATTTTCAGTATCAAAGTTATCATAATTGTTAAAAAAAAAAATCTTATCGTCTAATTCTCATCACCTTTATATATTTGTGTATATATATATATATATATATATATATAGCGCTATTAACAATACAGACTGTGTCAAGGCACTTAACAGCATCAAATTGGAGAACAGAGTGTCAGTAATGTATAATGATTATACACTCAATTTTCAGTTATTATTGAATTCAGAGATGTCATTGTCTAGCTCAGTTTAGTTTAAATAGTATCTGTACAATCGAATCAACAATAATCGCTAGAAATTAAGTGTCTTCTGATGGAGTCAGTGCAGTTGAATCAATAATATTACTGAATATTGATTTATAAACCTCATTCGTTACTGATGGATTGATAAACGTTACTGTTTTTTAAGGGTTAGTTCACCCAAAAATGAATATTCTGTCATTAATTACTCACCCTCATGTTGTTCCAAACCCATAAGAC
>JAUMHE010000075.1:13785456-13798508 GCA_032359235.1 Enteromius mattozi
TTTTGTTTTGTTTTTTTCTTTGCACAAAAAAGTATTCTCCTAGCATCGCAAAACTGAAGCTGAGCCACTGATGTCACATGGACTGTTTTTGGATGAACTAAACCTTTAAACGGAATTAAAAATGACCCTTATTTTCTTTATGCATCTAAATGGTGTTATTGTGAATAATTCATCTATGTTGTGTTGCAGATGTCCAGGAAGATTTCGCACCCTCTGTGGTGAACATGCCAGGGCAGTTCCCAGTTTATCTTAGACTTCCATACCGCCAGGATTTCTATTTCTGTTTCCGAGATGAGAACTCTCAAGATGAATTCATCTCTATCTTATCTGACTGTGTTCGCCACCAGAACAAAGGTATCACTTTCTCTGTTATGAAACCACAGTAGGAGAATGTAACCCAGTGAAAGCTGTCATGTAAAGAAATATTTGGTCTATTCAACAGATTTTCTCAAGAAGACGACGTGTGAGGTTAAGGCTTTCCTCAAAGCCATTCAGCTCTATAGGCAGGAGAAAGGCCAGTATGAACCATGGGATATGCTCATAGGCAGTGATGTGCGGGTAGGTGTCCTTTTACAATAAACAACATACAGCCATCATTTGTTGATCTAGTATGACATGGAATGTTCTAGCTGCTTTAAAATAGAACACTGTGCTAAAACAAAATCCTGTTAATTGACATGTTTTGTAATTTAATGCGACAGTTATGACAATGTTTATAATTTCTAAAGAGGCATATTCTCTCTTTCTTTTCATATTTGTTATAATTGGATTTTTGTCCTGAATAATTTGTTTTTCTCAATAAATAGTAGATTTGAGTGCAAAAACACACCTAAATTACTCTATGTTGTATTATACGCTTCCACATTAGATCTCTGTACTCATTGCTACAAGTCACACGCTGTTACATCAGGGCTGATTACTGTGTGGAATCTGAGTAATGCTGCACACTGGCAGTTTCACTCTGCAGTTTCACCCATTACAGCCAACATGACAATGAACTAGCAAAACATCAAATATGTCAGTGTGTCTTACACATATTAAATAACTTGCTGGTAGTACATCATGTGTCAAGTGTCCTGAAGCTCACAGTATGAACGCTGTGGAATATTATCTATGGTATAAACTTCAGTACAGTACACATCAGTACAGTTAATAAAATTGATTATTCTTACTGGTGGATTAGTTGCCTTTTTAAAAAACCCATTTAAAAAAAGTTGAAACGCACAGCATATTATTAATCAATATTAGCGAATTAAGGTGTCTGACAACCCATAAACACATACAGGAATTCATTTTTTTTTTGTTTATTTGAAGTGCTTATATAAATGAAAGTAGTCATTTTTTTAAAAAGTAAACTTTTTTTCATAATAAATTACTATATAAAACACACTTTATACATTGTCACATTTTCAGATCATTAACATTTTTTTATTTGGATTGTGTTATAGCTTAAGTGAAGGCAAGCCAGTGATTGATTTGTGGTTATAAGTAAACAGATCATGTCAGTCTATTATTCATTTCAGTCTAGTCTGTGGTTTAAGGTTACATAAACTGTGCCTTTTGGGGTTTAGCAATTAAGAGTTTTCTGCCAGTGTTTGTTCAGCTATGTGTGAGTGTAATATTTCTAAATCTTGTGTGTGTGTGTTTAGGGTCTTGCTAATCTGTTCATGGAGGACTTGATGCCCTTTTTAGCGAACGAATTGGAGCCATGTTTGAAAAGCACGAGTGCAAACAAGAGGAGAGTGTGGTTTGCAGTGAGTTTCTTTCCTTTTTAGATCTCCTGCCACTGATAGATTCCTATTATGCCATTGAATGTCTCCAGAACCTGCCCTTGACACTTGAAACTGGGGTGTGATGTTGACGTACATCTAGGATGCCCCACACCCAAATAGCTTTAGGCCAGGGAGGCCAGAAATGTCGCTATGGTGTTTCCTAAAGGGTGGAACAAACCAGAAACATACCAGAAACACATTACATTCCATAACTCTGATTACTGACATTTTTATCACTTAAAAAACAAAGAATGATTAATAAAACACTTAAGAATGATGACTCCTGACCCCAGTCATTTGTCTTATAGACGGTTGAAGCCACTTATTTCCTGCTGCAAGAGCATCTATTCGAAAGGATGAAAACACTGAAGCAAGAGTGCCAAGAGATGGTGAAACGACAGGACGTGCTCATGCGCTCCGATATGGACCAGATCACCAGCTCCAGAGCCTTCCTGGAGGGCAAACTCAGAGGTACATGATCACACTGAAAACAAGCCTGTTAAAATCTCAGTGGTTCAACGTCTAGTATTACATAATATTTTATTTAAGGAATTAATACATTTAAAATTGCATTAAAAATGAGATTAAAGACATGCTACAAAACATATTTCAAATAAATGCTGGTTAAAAACCATATCCTGAAAAAAAGTCAAGGTATCTGCAAAAATATTAGGCAGCACAATTGTTTTATGTATTTTTAAGAATAAGAAATGTTTATAAAACAGCAAATCAGCATATTATGATCTTTTTTTTTTTTTTTTAAAAAACCATGTGACACTAAAGACAGCACTAATTAATATAAAAAATAGTAATTTTAAATGTTCATATTATTTTACAATATTGTCGTTTTACCATAAAAATGCAGCCTCTGTGAGCATAATAGATTTTTTCAAAAACCCCTTACCAACCCAAAAATTTTAAATGGTAGTATATATTTAAAATATTTATAAATACCTCACAAAATATATATTTCTTTTGCATGTTCATTAGTGAAGGTTACCATGTTCTGTTGTAAAAAGTATACATCGGAGTCTAAGTACTACATTTTTTCTCTTCCCACCTGGCTAGCCATGATAACTGAGCCAGCAATGCAATACTGCACAAATCAGGTGCAGCCATACCTGCCAGCCGTCTTGGAGGAAGTGATGGGACCTATAAGCCTGGGATTCACAGAGGCCCGGGACTTGAGCGAGGGCATGATGGAGCAGCTCTGTGAGGACTTTCAGGACGTTGAGCAAAGGGAGGAACTCCGACAGGTGAGAAAAACTAACAAATGTATAATTAATCACTATGAAAAGTCCTCATGACTTATATTAACTGTAAACTCTTCCTCTCTGACTGAAGGCTCTGTTTAAGATGAGCAAGGCTAATTTACAGAGCTGTTATGAGAAAGTGAATGGACTGGCAGATCACATCCAAGAACTACAGCAAACCTTCAACTATTGCGTTAAAGGTCTGGTGGACAGCACACAGATAGACTTAAAACAGGTACCCAAATCTGTGTGTCCAAGAAGCCAACTCTTCTAACTGTTTTGAGACAGATTCTGATCCAAAACGTGTCTGTTGTGTGATTGTTTCAGCTGATGGAGAATACAGAGTACACCTTTGAGCTGCTTGTGCGAAAGGCTCAGGAGGATCCATCGGTCAGTCTTTCAATGGCTATGGAAAAGGCTTCAAACAGGGTTCTGAAGGTAAACATAACTTTTCATTTACAAACAGAGATGTCGGTGTTAGATTGCTTAATTTAATATGTCTTCATCCTTCAGCAATTTGATTATGACAGCAGCACAGTGAGGAAGAGGATCTTGCAGGAGGCACTGATCAACATCACTCTACCCAACATCAAGAAGCACCTGGCCCCGTCCTTCAAAGAGGTACATCTGAGATTACTTTAATAATGATAGATTAACAGCAAGAAGTGAAATATTTAATATACTTACCATTGATAGTTTATAAGTTCTAATAAATGTGACTTTTCTCAAAATGTACTTTCAGGAACTACCCAAATTTGAACAATACATATTTGCTGATTATACAAACTTCATTAATGTGGAAAACGTGTATGAAGACATTATCCAGGAGATGCTGGAAAAAGACGTCAGCATGGGTATGTCACATGATCACAGCAAGGCCTCTACACACAGCCTTTGCAAAGATGTTACAGATATTAGGGTCGTTATTATAGTAGGTATAACTACTGAATTAAAAATAAATTAATTAATGCATTTTTTAGAACATGTATGATGTTAGCACATTCATGTACAGTGGCCCCAAAGTGTTTTAGAAATAAACATATATAGATGTCTTTCTATTCTAATAAAATATCAAACTAAATTATATTTTTAAAGACAGAACAAAGATTGAAATATTTGGAGTCAGTGTGTGTTTTTTAAAGACATGAATACTTTAAATCAGTAAGAAAGCATTAAATTGATCAAAAGTGAGTGTAAAGACTATTAAATTGTTACAAAATGTTTGCTAGAAATTAATGCTGTATATTATTATAATTAGCTTTAAGATTTACCAGAAACACAATTCTCAAATCTTGCTTCTGATTGGCAGTGGTCAAGGAGGCAGCCAGCAAGAAGAAATTCAACCTGTTCACCGAGAGCAAATTCAATTTCAGTGTGTCCAGCTTATCCTTCACACCCCCAGGATCTGCACCCAGCAGCCCAGGACACTCAAATACCTCCCCAAGACAGCGCACACCCATGCCACCCTCCCCGCTGCTGGCCAATGGCCTGACAAACCAAACTGTGACTGTTCACTCGTCAGAAAGCAGTGCACTGAACCAAGCTCTGCCAATCATGGGAAAAATCGATGAAGCAGAAAACACAACACTCTTAGAGGAGAGCGGTGATGATGTATTTGTCACTGCTAAAACATCAACCTTGGATAAATCAGAACTCACCACAAACACCAAGAAAGCTTCGGTCAGTTCCATTCCCATTATTAAGGTAACAGAAGCTGTAGAAAATGCTGGTAATAGCAATTCACCAACTTCTTCAGACTTTGCTAATGAACCCATAGCAGTAATCAACCCTACTGAAACTCAGGACAACAGCAAGGAAACCATAAAGACAGAAGATTGGTCAAATGATCCAGCCCAGATTAAAGCACTAATACATAAAGAAAACACATATCCGATTGCAGTTTGTTTATCAATTCAAGATGCAGAGGATGGAGATATCTACAAAGAGTTCACAGGCAAACAAATCATGGATCTTTCAGAAAAAGCTTTAGAATCCCAGTCTTCAGCAATCCTAGAGGATGAGCCCAGGCCCCTGGACTGTGTAAAGGAGATACGGGACCTGGTAGTGGAGGTCATTGAAATAGAGGACGTGGTTCAGCCTTCCAAAGACAATGGAGAAAAAGTTCAAGTTCAAATGTTCGAGGAACAAGAGGCTGTCGTTTAAGTTTTAATGACCATGTCGGGTCAGGATTTAAAACTTGTTCACCCTTTCTTTTTTGTAATAGGAGACTAATTGTACATTTTGAAGTAGGTTTCATCATTCTGCATAAGGTAATTATAGTTTACTGTATATGTATATATAAACACCACTATTAAAATGTTTGGGGTCAGTAAGATTTGCAATTTTTTCTTTTTTTAAAGAAATTCATATTTTTATATTGATGAAATTAATGAAACGTTACACTTAGAACAGTAATAATACACAAAAAGTTATATTTTGAAAAAATGCTGTTATTTTCAACTTTATACTCAAAATATAAACATCTGTAAAACTGCATTGTAAAATATATTAAAATAGAAAACTATTATTTTAAGCTGTAATATTTCAGAATATCTTACCAACACCAAACTTTTCAAAGGTAGTATATATTTTAAAAGAGTAGTTAAAGAGGATTAAATGTTTTTTTCATAAGGATTATTTTAATAAAGTGTAAATGTAATATAGTCTTTTATTTTAATATTGTTTTAAGATAATATGTACATGTGAATTGCTATGTTAGCATATGAATGTATGAAATATAAATTGTAACATAAAAATTGAGTTTGGAAATAAGTGCGTTTTATGACTCTTTGAAAGGAATCCTTCAGAAAGCAACATGACATTGATGCAATTTTGGTAAGGTAGTTTTCATTCTTCTCAACATGAGTAAAGTTTAAACAATAAGGTTCGTGTACATTTCCCCAAAATAATCTTTGTCAAAATCTATCATGAACCAGGGATGATGTTTACCTTAGACCCACGATGCAGGCCTGACAGGTTTGTTTTCCATGGAATCTGGATCTGTGACATATCTACAACGAGCTGCTGCTTGTTGAGTGACAAGTACAAGTACATTTGCCACATATGCACTGCAGGTACATTCAGCAGAACCACTGAGATCTGTGTCCTATGGAGACATTCACTACAGATTCTGCTCTGGGCATTCGGCGCCTTATATGAGATCCACATTAACAAGTCAATGCATATGAATCAGTGCATAAATATACATAACCACCCGTTTAAGGAATGTCTGAATGATGGGAGTGAATGATTAAGAATGAATGAGATGCACGGCATTTCACTGCAATCAATGCAAGTAAACAAAGTAGACAAAGTTGCTGCTGTGCTAAAAACCCAACTATATGCATACAATTTCTATTAAAGTAACATACACAAAGAAAGCTTTTGCACATCAATTTATGTATTTCATATTGCACCACATTAAATAAAAAGGCATTTTATATAAAACAGTAATTAAGACAAGTCCCAGGCACCAATGAAATTTAGTTTCATAAATACTAAACCGCACATAGAGACCAGTATTATTTCAAAAGAACACTTGAGTTTGGCTACATTACAAAATACATTTGAAGCCGTTAGCAGTGCACCAAGCCAAGATGTTTCATAAAACAGTATCAAAAGCAAAGAAACAGGCAACAATGTTTTGCACAATCACATTAGTGAGTAGATGTTAAGACGGTAAAGTGACATTTTTGTTCCCATGGGCACTGTGCTGTCATGTATGAAATGAATTTGAACAAAATATGTTATTTCATATGTGAGTCCACTATTATTAAACTGACCACCAGATCAGCTGCTTTATGTAAACATATGCAAAACTGAAGGAAATCCTATTACGAATGATTGACTATTTAGTATGTGAGTTGCAGCTAAAGCTACACAATATTTTGCTTCCAGAAACCTAAACAACTGTCATGCATTAAACGGATTTGCTTCAGTGTATAAATAGATGGTGTTTTCAACGCTCATAACTCACCTACATCACTAAAACAGCATGCAACTAAAATCCTACTTTTGTCATATTGCACAGAAAAGGCAATGTGGTGCCATTAGTTTCTTCAGTGTTGACAAGCAATGCACAGTAGGCTAAAGTAGGATATGTTCAAACTACATGATCGAGCTCAAAGTGAGGGCTGTAAATCATAGCTTCACTGAGAACATTCAGCTTAAAACACATTCAGACTGAGATTCACATGGAATGTTATAAATACGCACATAAGATACAGAAAGAAATACTGATGATGAAGAAAATCAGTAGTAACTAGCATCTTTTGAGAACCATTTCATTGGTTTTTAATAGGTTTTAGGTCTTTTCTGACACTCTCCTACCGTGACGCCGTGTAACCATAATAAAACTGCTCATCAGGTCGAAAGCCGTAAGCCGTGGCAGGACGAGCTGGAGTCACACCTGTCTGTCCGTAGCCGTCTGTCAAAGAACTAGAGGATGAAAAACACAGACAATTGTCAGCCTGTTCACATCGCTACTGAAGAGTGAAGATTAATCTCAAAAACATGTCATAAATAAAACATAACGGTTAGATAAAGGCTTTGTGCATCACTAGATGGCGCTCTGATTCTGCAAAAAAGAACTATCAAGATTAAAACAGAATGGGTCCAAACCGACACCGTGAAATACCAAATATATAAGTAATAATTTATTATATTTTTAATATATTTATTTACCTCATATCATACCTTAGGTAATATTTACACTAGGAGTGAACAATTATTTAAAAATTAAGTCCTCAAGGCAAATGCCTATTCTCTTCTAGGAGAAGTTCACAAAATTAAAATTTGATTTTAAAACCATGAGAATTACATATATTATTATTATTATTTCTATTATAATTATTATTATTTATACTGTTCTTTTAAATAAAATTGATATATATATATATATATATATATATATATATACACACACACACACACACACACACACACGTCAAATCACCAACATTGCATGATATTATATTATTATTCACACCAGCAGTGTTTACAAATTAAAAATGAGATTTTAAAACCAGATACATACTAATAACTCAAGGCAAATAACTAACGGGATCATGTCACATCAGTTGGAAAGGACTAATATGATCTGCCTTTAAATAAACAACACACACCCAACATTGGCCTGTCTTCTTAAAATATGAGTTGTTTGCTTTGCCCCTTCCAGCTCCCATAATGCTGTGTTGTTTTTAGACCAAATCACTTCCAGCGATCGTTTACACGCGCTACCCCCTTGACTCCAAGTACTCCCGCCCTCTCTGGGCAGCAAGCCTGTCTTTATCCTCTGAGGAACACCACTGCCGTCTGGGGAAATTTCAGACTTTGTTAAAAAGCTTGAGGAGAAGAGGCTGAATGTCAAAGAATTTGGGTGAAACTGTAGCTTATAACTAACAGAATAAGTTTAAAATGGTTGATGGGAAGGAATCGGCAGTATATAGTAAATCAGATGATAGCTTCAAAGAGTGTCCAGGTAAGGGACAGGCTTTAAAAATTTGTGTTTGTGTTATAATCATTCTTGCAGTGAATCATTCATCCCAAGGGATGTTGTCATCCTTTCCAGGAAAGTTGAAAAGACTTTCGGCAGGTTTCTGCAAATAATGATGTTACTAGTGAATGAAACCAACTTTTTCCATGTAGGTTCATTTGTCTAATCATTTAATCTAAACCAAATCATTTGAGATGAAGATACTGTTTATCCTTCTACCATCTTAAGAAACTCAGCCGTTGGCCCTTTCCACTCGAGGGTCGCAGACACCGTGCACTTGGTGATAATCTGAAGATCAGAGGCTGGACGCAAGCGGAAAAAAGATCCCCATGTCTGGCCCCAGTGCCCCCCCTGAGAATTAACACTGAGGTGAGATCCTGTAAAAAAAAAAACACCCGGAAACCTCTAAACAAGAAAGTGTCTGTCTTACCTGTCTCTTTCCTTCCTCTTGTGCCCAAAAATTATTCTGTTTAAGATTCTGTTATATTTTCTCACCCATGTCTTTACAAATTTAAATGTATTTATTTCATGAAACACAAAATGAGAAAAGAAGGTGCTCTATTCTTTAAATAAAAAAAGCACCATAAAGTATTTTAAAAGTATTTCCATATGAAATGACACAAGGGTGAATCACAAAACTTATTGTAAACTATTATTTACTTTTCATTCTTTTGAATGCCCCCTTGTTGAAAAAAACCTTTGAACAGTAGTATATCAAATCAAGTGTTATCTGCAAACGAATGCTTGACCGTTTCTCAGAGCTGATTTTAATTATTTAGTCATTTGTTCTATTACTTTAAGCCAACTGGTCTCTATTAGTGAATATATGAAGTCAGTTCCCTTTAAGTTCACACAGGTGTCCCAGCAGAGTAACCACAGGTGTAGTTCATCACATTAACTCTGGACATGTTACATAACGTTTGCCAACAGAAAGTATCCAAAGAAAGTAAAATAAATAAACGCCACATGGTTTAACACTTTCTAAGGCAATGTCATTTAAATATTTTTTGTAGCTTAAGTGTCCAAATACATTTTGTCTGAACTGTACTCATCCTGTTTTGCCCTGGCAATGTTTCATTAAAAATAATGTTTGACACTTCACTGCTTTAAAATAATTTTATTTTACTGTAAAATATTTTATAAATTACCTTGTAATGTGTTTTTTGTCTAATCATAACATTATTTTTCAAGCTAATGCAGCCAAGAATTAAAATAACTTAGCGTTCTTTATGTGCTAAATGAAAGATTGCTCTGTGCTATTCTATAAATAAAAGTGATTCTATTAAAGGCTTTTAAAAGAGCCGTTCCCAGTGTGTTTGGCTACTGACTCTGCGCAGGGGAACCTAGGCTGGATTTCATTATTGTGTTAACCTGGATCTCTAACACCACACAGACAAAATGAAAACCACACTTTCAGGTCGCCCAATTCCCTTTGCACTCTCAGTGTATTCTACAGGTATCGCTTACAAAGAGCTGTGAAAAAAAACATGGCTTCTTCTGTGGCTCTCCTCCCCCTCATATTCATATTGACACACTCTTTATTTTTCAGCATCTCTTCTGTGACTTCACAACTCCATTCTTTCTCTTTAAGACTAATGTATAATTTAGCAAGCTCTCCCTATTGTTAAATCTATGTTTAAAGCATAACACCTATGACTGTCTAATCATTTAAAGGAGTCACTGTATTATCATTAACGGCCCTACTGAATATTTGGAACAGAGCTCAAATATTTTGCACAGTCCCATGACACAAAGTGGGCCACACCATAAATCAAACTGTAGCATCCAGTCATCACATTAGTGCTTTTCTGAAACCCTTAACAGTAGGTATATGGCAACTGAGGCAGATTTGGAAAAAGCTGAATAGAGGGAGCTGTGTTTATTCTCAAAGCTGAGGGTATTGCTGTTGGAGGAGTGCTGCGGCATGCTGGGATGCCGGAGGACTCTTTGACGCAGCACTTTTGAGCCATTCCCTGCTAAAGGCAACAAAACTGGCAGACAAAGATGTGTGTGTGTGTGTGTGTGAAGCAGTAATAACAAAAGCCAGTTTGACGAATTCATCATATTTAAATGTACCTGCTGGGGAAACCCTGTGGTCCTAACAGGTCTCCGTTCTGGAAGTCTGTGAAGAACTCTGGACTAATGGCACCATCTGCTGGGATTATTCCATCTGCGGGGAATCACAAAGAAACCGATTATCAGTAGCACATCTTGTGCTAAGGCATTACAGAAAACGCAGAAATGCATCAAATCACTCATAATATTTTGCATTTATTATAAAATTCTAATTAAAATGTGTATTAAAAAAATAACCATTTGTACCAAATATCTAAAATTAGAATTATATGAATTAAAAATAATAATTATAAAAATAATCTAAAAGTAATGTTTGTTTATAATCTGGATTTATTGCTAGATTACAGACTATAGTACATTTTATATTTATATATTTTATATTTATATTTATAATATATTAGATATAATATATTAGATATTTGTTATTTAATTAAATAAAATGAATTAAAACCACATTAAAATGGAAAAAATCACAAGGTAAATTTAAAGGTTTTTTTTTTTTTTATCCCAATAACTATTTTTTTTGTAAACATACACATTTAGAATCTTGAATCAAAAAAAGGAAATGTTTATTAAATAAATCAATACTTTCAGTTTATAAATACGTTTGAAAAGCACTTTCATAATTACTGAGGAAATACTAGGAAATATCTTATATATGGGGCCAATTTTGTCCACCATGAAAAAATCATGTCTGATCATTTAGAAAAATATTCAAAACAAATAAAAACTTAAAAGTACTCAAGGTGTGCTGACAATTTTAAAGCATGCTGAAGAAAAATTTGAGAACCACTATTTTAATGCAGACATATTTCCTAAAATCCTGCCCAATATAACCTGCACTGTAGAAGAGGTCTGGCCGTTCCAGGATGTCACCGTTTTGGAGAAAAGGTTCTCCATCATCTCCATACATGAAAGGTTCTGCTTCATCCATCTGCCGGTTCTCCACCATCTCCAGCCACTGAGAGTTATGCCAGCGGAACTTCTCACTCTGGATCTTCTTGCCCCATTCCACATCATATTCCTACGGAAGCAGACAGGGGAGATTATTAGCACAGGACACAGAAAAGCTCTGCCTGTATTGGCTCGCTGCATGTGCCATACTGAAGAAGTGGGATGAATCAGGTGCGCTGTGTTGCCTGGCAGACGGAGAACATGTTAACTGTTTATTTTAACTCTACAGGGACTGAGCGTAATAAAACCTCTTTGAGGTTGGTGGAAATAGCTAAGCTAAGCAACCTGGCTCCGTGATTAATCATCCCCACACGGGGTTGAATGCCTTGGGGCTCTGGTGGCCACCTGAGGCCCAGGCCTCAAACAGGCCTCATTGTCACTAGTCCTGGCCTCACCGGTGACACTTTCTGCCAGGGGACAAATTTATCATTGTAAAGCATTAAAGGCACCACATGCTGCACTCCTGTGGCCAATCACTGATATGAATGTGGTCTGATACACCAGCTAATCAATCTTCAAGTAGCTGAGCTCATGACGTTACTGAACATTTGGATCCAGAGCAGGTTTGGGTGTTTTACAAATAAATCTGGGGGGAAAAAAATCTTCAAGCGTGTGCAGAAATAGTATGTAAAAATGAATTATGAATGACTTCTCCTGTCTGGGTTAAAAACCGCTGTCACAAAAAAAAAAAAACTTGTTTAAACAATATTTGTCAAATTTTTACATTTGTATAACATAAAAAAAAGAAAAAGGGGAAGACAACCAACAATGTGTACGTGAACGCGTGGTATTCAGCAGATCTGCGCTCTATCCACTATCCCCACGTGATACTAAGCAGGCATCTCCTCCTCTCTCTTTGATGTGGCTCCCTGCTTTAATGGCCCTTTCCGATCAGATGTATGGAACACTTCCCTTAGCCTCAAGACCAGCCCTAATTACATTAATCTGAGGCCTGGGACAGATCACACGCGACAGAGCTGCCTCAGAACAGCTTATACATTTAACCCGCTAGCAACGGTGTTCATCCAATTGTCTTTTATGTCAAATGACCCTGACTACAAACCGTATGTGCCATATTTATCATTAACAATGAAGTCTGGGTTAAGACAACTGGATGGTTTCCCTCTTGACTCAAAAGAAAAGAAAAGAAGAAAATGTGGCGAAAAAGTTTGGACCAGTTCTTCACAGTCTAAAACGACTAAAACAGATTTCCTTTAATTGATATTAAGCTGAAATAAAATATGAATGTTAGCTGAAAAACGTGAATGACTGAAAATTAGTAATGTCACATTGGCAATTAACTGAAATATAACTGAAATTAAGCTGAAATACTAAGATAATTAAAACTGAATAAACAGAAAAGTAAAATAGAAGTATAAAAACTAATACAAATGACAATACAAATTTTTCCAAATTACTAAAACTTTTACAATAAATAAAAAAATATAAAAAATAAAGCCTTGTTCAGAATATTAAGAAATAATATATAGGACTAATAAAACT
>JAUMHE010000075.1:13808365-13865376 GCA_032359235.1 Enteromius mattozi
ACAAAAATAATGTTTGGAAATATAAACTGATATTTCCAATTGACACGCTACCGCAAAAGATAGAAATAACTGACTTAAAACCTTTCTTTTGTTTTTTATGTTGGTAAAACAAAAAATACTAGTGGCCTAAGACTTGTGCACAGTACTGTATATTTTTAAAATGTAATTTATTTCTGTGATAACAAAACTGAATTTTCATTACTCCAGTCTTCAATGCCACATGATACTTTAGAAATCATTCTAATATGATGATTTGGTGCTCAAGAAACATTTCTTATTATTATCATCCATGCTGTGCTGAAAAATATTATTAGATTAAGGGTAAGGGCAGAAACATTTTGGCTTAGGGATTTTTTTTTCAAGGTACATAAAATAATGGAATGACAATGAACACAAAAAGATGATAATAATGTCCTAAACATGGCATCCCACAAAAATGGGTGATATTTCACCCAAAAATCATCATTTACACACCCTCAGGTTGCTCCAGACCTGTAGGTCTTTTCTTCTGGTTTTCAAACCCAAAAGAAGATATTTTGTAAAATGTCAGGGTCTAACATTGGAGCCCACTAACCTTTATTTCACAGACAAAAAAAAAGAAAACATTTTTTCAAAATGCCTTGTGTTGCGTTCCACAGAAGAAAGTAAGTTATACAGGTTTGAAACAGCATGTGGGCATGTAAATTATGATATAATTTTAAATTTTTAAAGGAGATTATCCTTTTAATCATACATGAGAGCAAACCAAAACTTTGTTATATGGTAATGTAAATGTATTTAAAGTAAGGCTTTATGTGGAAGGTTATATTTAAAATCCTAAACTGTTAAAAAATGACATTTCAGCCATGAGCTCCAGAGCGTAACACACCGTTCTGCAGCAACTCCTCCAGGTTGTCAGGGTTACGGGCCAAATGGAGGATGAGTGTAGCTCCTCTGATCTTCTCAGGGATGTCCTCATACAGAAGCTCAACATAGTCATCTATGCTATTAATGTTGGCCTCCTCATCAAGCTGCAGGACACGAGGCAATAAGTGAGTCAAAAATGTTTTTATACATTTTGGTAGAGGACTCAGTAAGAACTATCATTTAAATATATTTAATTCGTGACACAAAAACAAATTCATTTTAACTATACCTCCATGCCTTCAAAAGGAGTCAGGTCTCTTGGCTTGATCTGTTTCTTCTCTTTCTTTTCTGAGTAAACAAAACACCAAAAAAAAAAAAAATCACTAAAGCATTTTTATACTATTTTTTTTACCCTATTCTTCTCAGCTTACCATTAGATTTCTTGCGGTTCTGCAGGTAAAACAATAACTGTTCCACCTCAGGAAGTCTGGAAGGGGAAATGAGTCTACACTCCTCCACTACCTTCCGTGCTAAAGACGCAATATCGGTGTTGGAATTCAGGCTTTTCAGACGGATTCTGCAATCAGAAAAAAATGTTAGCTCTAAAAATCTACCGCACAATAAACACAATCAATTTTCCTACCATTCCATTTATCTGAATGATCTTACATCTTCTGGCACTCCTTGCGTTCTCCTAGCATGGGGTCTCCCATCTCCCCCAGGATTGTAGCTTCCACCTCATATTGGACTACAAGGGCTTTTTCTGTGGGGTGGACATCTAAACTGCCACCCTTATATTTTCTAAAGGCAAAACATTACAAATTATTATTGTTATTAATGACTTATTTTTCCTACTTTAAGTTACCTATGAAAGACGTTTGATGCATAAAGCTAAAGTAGTATTTTATTGGTAAAACAATCATGTTTTGTCATCATTTCTCAGACATAGACAGTTCCTAGATAGTAATTCAAAGCACCGTGGAGAAACATTAAATATCACGGTAAATTAATAATGTAAACATCCAGTACAATTTTAAACATAGCATACGTACAAATACATTTTATTAATTCAATAACTCTGTTTAATATGATGATGATGATGATGAGGCCCATATAAACGTCACTTGAAGATATAAATATAAACTGATGCCATAATGTGCCTGAATATTTTGAAAGCTATACATGTACATTAAAAATAAATGCCTTACACCTTAGAAAACAACATTTACAGTCACATAAATGGTGTTTTTATACAGTATGAAGCTCAAGCACCACTACAGCTAATGATAGATCTCGCTCGCGTTACACAAACACTCACCGCTTTAAATATCTGGCGTCGTCCGCTTGCATTGTTGCTCATTAATTAAAGCACATAAACCTGTGAGGTTGATTTCTGTCTGATGTTTTGACGTGTGTTTAATATCTAGACTGCTTCATCGTTTCTGCTCCGGCAGGATGCTGCTGTTTGTGTTGCTATGGGTGTGTACTGAAATATTACGAATAAGCGAAGAAGCAGAAATAAGCGGAAGAGCCTCTAGCGCCACCTGTATATGTGGAGGTACGTGTCGCTCACTTTGAATACACGTACTGGCTAGACTTTTTTTTTTTTTTTTTTTTTTGGATTGCTGTGCATTTATGTATTCATACGGATATTTGTTTTTCTTCAAAGCATTTTATAGTGCTGAATGTAGGCTATTAGTTAAAGGCTCATAGTTTTAATCACCTACCTATATTTTACAACTGAAGCGAACTATTGACAGCCTCTAAACCAGATTAGCTTATAGGCTACAAACAATGTCAGAACAATAAAGACTGTAAAGAATGCAGAATACACCAACCCAGTTTGGTTGACATTGTTTGTACAATTGTTGGACTATTAGAAAAATATCTTGTTAGAAGTACATTTAGGTTAGAACACATTTAACTGTTTTATTATGTTTTATAGCCTATATTTGCATCTGTAGATTTTAATTACAACATGTATCTTGTGTGCTTGGCAACCTAACTCCCAAAAAACATGGTGTATTTTGTATTTCTGACTTTTGCCAGTATTTATAGAGTGGTAAAATAAAAGGTATATCGAAAATCCAAAACACTTAATTGTAATATGCAGCCTAAATAAAAAACAAGACAAGAATTTTGAACCTGGCTTTATCTTCAGACTTCTGTTCTAAATAATGCACAATTTGAATATTTAAAAATAACATTTCAGAAAATGTGTGATTAAAATTGTCTTATTAATGAATCAGCTAGGGAAGTATATTGAAATCTATTAGATATTTTAAAAACTCAAACAAAATGTTTGAAACATTTACCAATATTAATATGGCTTTTTGGACCAACTTTGAAGGACCTGCATTATTTATAAACAGGCTTCTCTAATTGCAATGAGTATGCACTTCCAATTTAAGCCCTGGTACAATTTTGGTTCACTGAATATCACATACACTAAGGTGATGATCATTTGGCAATTTATCCAAATTTCAAACTGCAGTCATATGAGCAACACATGGCCCATGAGCTGACATGACTAAAGATGAGAGGCCTGATATTGTATCCATCTTATTTCTCTCTCTCTCTTCCTCTCTCTTTCTCTCTGCTTTTTCACCCAATTTGTATGTGTAACTCTAAAAACTGCTTTTATCAGTTGTATGTTTTTTGTAGCATATATCTGCAGTGTCAATGAATGCAGAGAGTAAGCAACAACAGCATGTTCAGATTAGATCTGTCTTTGATCTTTCCTCACCACTGTGAACTTGCCACCAATACTGTGTATACAAACATGAGAAGGCAGTGTTAAGAATAGCCACTACATAAGCCACTTGTCACTAGCTGTGAATGAATGCAGGACTCTCTGGTTTATGTGTTGGTATGCACTTAGATGCAATTCTGGATGTGTCTATGGAACGTAAGAGAAGGAGCTTCTTCTGGAACTGGAGAAGAAGGACCACCCCTCTTCTGAGGCAAGCTTACCCGTCCCTTTCTCATTCCACCACCCCAGGCCTAAAGCAGGTGATCTGATAAGATGTGGTAGTTTTAAGCACTCTGCTGAGAAAAGAACACTGAACCGGTCAGTAACCAGAAGCCTCCTATAGATATAGCAGCACCGTGGTGTCTTCGGAACTTCTTCCAGAGCTACATATTATCAAACGTTTTGAGCCACTTTGCAGAAGATTCAGAATGTCTGATTCCACCTCCATTATGGAGTTTAGCGGGACGCATCAAGCTTTCCGAGACCGCTGGGCAAAGACGGATGATGAGATGTGCAAACACAGTATGTCTTTCCACTTGCACAATACTCTGAGGAAGGAGTTCTTTGCCAGTTACCTGTACCTTCTGGAGCAGATTCCTCTGGGTAAGACGTGGGAGTGGGTGGCACAATGAATTGTTTGTATTATGAATATTGCTGTTGTGATGAGAACCGCAAGGCAGACATTTGGAGTATGGAGTTGTGTCAGACCATATCCACAATAAATATTTAGTCTGCATTCACATTCATAGCTGCTTTAAAATTACAATTGCAAATTTGAGAAGATGTCAAACAGCTATGCCTAAGATGCAATATCCAATAGGAAAAATCAGTACATACTATACAGTACATACTATTTATTCAGTGTACAGAGCCATGTGATTATTTTAAGTGTAATTGCATAACATGCATGCTGCATACTTGACATTTTACTGTATAATAAAATGTCAGCTGTGACTTTGCTATGTTGGTGAATTAGCAACAATAACAGCATATTTCAAAGCATTGAAAGACTTTAGAGATGGTGGTTATGTGTTAAAGTCCATGAGCCATTAACATAACAAACTAAGCAAGTGCTCACCTTTAAACAGCTATGAGTATTATATGATATAAAGTTCCTAAGTAGTTTTGTTGCATTGTTGACTGTGGTCTTTATCTGATGGATGTTAGCTTGTATTTCTACTTGTCCACATAGTAGGTCTAAATCAGATGTTGAGTAGTATAAACTGTGGAAACAATTAAATGAGTCTGTCAGTGTTACTGTGAGTTACTGGCTGGATTCAGTCAGAAGCTTGATTTCTTTCAACAGACTCAATCACAAACATTTGTGTTGTTACTGAAGAGTCTGGTCTGTGATTAAATATAAGAAAACACAGAGAGCTTGAAGTTTTACCCTTGGCCTTTACTCGTGTACAAAAACGGGGGAAATCCTTAAAATAAAAGGATTGAATAAAAAAGGTTGATGTTAAATAATTAAAGATAGAAAGAAACATACTGAAAAGTTTCTTACATTTTAAATTGTGAACTTTACTCATAAAAAAAGTAACTTGCAGGTAACTAAAAGCTAGCAAGCACTTTGCTATTATCATGAAAAATTAAATTTTTAACCATAGTTACAGCAACATTACAAAAGGGTCTTTGAAAATTATTCTTGTTATAAATTGCATTATAGACCAAAAGGGAAGACAATCATTCTTTTACATTTTTAGAAGACTGATATGTTCTCAGAAACTGTTTTGTAAGAGCTGATTTTTCACCCCATCTGAACACAAAAAGAAGATATTTTCCTTGATTAAATGAATTAACAATCAGTCATCCTGTACATTTCTCAAAATAGCGTATTAAATGTACCACAGAAAAACGTTTGGAATGAGATGAGGGTGAGTAGAAAAATTAGTATTGATGTCTTGCTTCGGCAGAAATGTTTCCTAATGCTAACAGGTTGTTTTAATGTTGCCTCATGACCAATAAGGCAAAGCAGATGAGTGAGTGTTAAGCTATAAAGAGGGCCAACAAAAATATACAGGACCAAAATAAAATAGTCCACAGGGAATAACTGCCCAGTGCTGCTATTTTTGACTTTGAACTAGTAAACTTGTGGTTCACATATCAAACCCTGCTCACAATCTCAGTATCACAGTTCACTCGCCCTGCCAGTTCTCTCACCTATAACCCTTCAGCAAGGTCTTCCCGCTAATCATCTGGTGATCCGATGTTTGACTCAAACTTTCCAAACATGCTTTGACTGAATAACTGGTCTGTCCTTTAAATGCCCAGCCATTCAATAGAGCAGATGTTCCAGCTGAACTTAATAATGTGACATTAGGCTGATGCTGAGAGAGTATCCAATGTTGAGTTGCTTCATCTAAACTCCTAAACGTGCCAACAATAAAGCATTCCTTTGTGCTGTAGTACAACAGTGTCAGTACCAACAGTATCTTGATGCTTCCCATTTGCTGAAAGAAAAAAACTTGGAAACAAATGCTATTAATAACTCTTACTTCTAAATGAAAAATTACTCAAGACTACATGTTTTCGTAAGAAGTAAATGAGAAGATACGATTACACTGAAACTTCCACTCATAACTGTACACTATATTTCAACTGCAATGCAAGATTAGATTTCGAGTGATGAAATCAATGGCTAGTTTTTCTCTGTAGTCTGTAAAGACTCCAAAATAATCATAACAACCTTTTTAATGTCTATGTGTGAGACTGTCTATATGTTTATTGCCCTACAGTGAAACTCTATGCCGTGACTTGTGAGTACATTAAAGGGGAGAAGCAGTTTTACTACAGGGCACAGAGTTTCTACAAGGATGTCCCGGCATCAGAGGAGGGCATGATGGGAGATTTTGTGGAGATATCAGAGATCGACCTTGAAGGCTCACGACAGTTCCTAAAGAAGTTTGTTGTATGTAATTTTAATTTTCTCTTTCTTACTGAATGTGTATTATTTGCAAGAAACACATTGAAATAGACTTTGTTTTACAAGAAAATACTTTTTCTGCATCTTTATGTAATTAATGTGAAATTTACTAGCAATTTCTGAGTAATAATCTTTTTTAAAAAATAGTTTTTATTTATCATATACATCCTATTTATAAATACCAGACACAGCCCTACTGAAAAATAAATATACTAAAATGTATTTGAAAAACATTTGTTCAATGCTAAGTAAATGTATTTACATATTTATGTATTAAAATTGCACCTGCCATTGTACTTTATCTTGTACACTTAAATTGGGACAATTCATTTTGTGCTTAATGCACTTTAATTGTGTGGAAATATTGCTGAAATCTGTAAAAGATATACTGAAAAGATAAACTAAAGTATATTTGATTGCTAAAGTGGAAATATAGTATATATATATATATATATATATATATATAGTATACTTTAGGTACAACTTAAATATTTTGCATTTAAAGGCCAATATTTTTCAAAAATCATTTAATCCTTATTGATACTGACTTTAAAACACATTTTAGTGCACTGTGCACAAGTACAATGTTTCATTATACTCTGTATATGAGTGTAATAAATATGATAATATATAAGATAAGATTATAAGATTTTAACTATACTAAGTATAAAATAAATGTTTACTTTTTCACTATAGAGAGCCTTTGACAGCAGACAATCATATTTAATTGAATATTGCCTTTTTGGTCTGCTCACACGTATTCTTAAATCGCAAGACCTCAAGATCAGAATAACCAAGCTGTTCACATGTCTTTATAACACTATTTGAACACGTGGTTAATTAACACATCTACATTGAAAAATAGCATTAGCTTCATAAATAGTGTTCAGCTGTTCTGTTGAAACTTTGACCCTGAACATAGTCTACCACTCATTCTTTGTTATTTTTGAACATCAAAATAAAAAAATTAAAAAAAAGTATTTATTATTTACAATCCCGATAGGGTCCAGGAAAGGCTGGCACCAAGCGGGCACTAGACTGCGGCTGTGGAATAGGGAGGGTGTCTAAAGGAGTTCTGTTTCCTGTGTTTGAATCCATGGAGATGCTTGACATGATGGAGGAGTTCATCCTCCACGCTCACGAGGTTTACCTTGGCGATTACGCAAACCGAGTGGAAGCCTACTACCTTTACAATCTGCAGGAATTCACCCCACCTACAAAGAAATATGATGTCATCTGGCTGCAGTGGGTTGCCTGTGAGTGGATGGATTGCTTTCGTGGATTATTATATGTTATGTAACATATTTTACAGTAATGTTCTGTCTGCAGTTACTACTTTAATTTGACCTGTGTTTTCTGCCCACCTACAGTACATTTGCTTATTTTAGTATAGGTCCAGGCTATCTTTACCCATTTGCTGTAATGAGAGCAGCTGAATGCTAGTCAGAGTCTTTTGCAGGATACAGTTTCATCTCCCTCACTGCAGTCTGTGTACATTTGACACTGACAGGAGAGATATATATGTGAAACACCTTAAACCCATATAAAGACTTTTGATGCATGAAATACTGGTGGTGACAGATTTTTTTAAGACCTAAGTGACTCACGTAATAGTTATATATAATATAAAGTGTAAAGAATTCTGGACTTTTATACAATTATTACTCAGCTTTGCATAAACAGTATCCTTTAATTTTAGAAATTTAAACACTCTCTTTTTGTCAAGAATTACATGATTCATCAATTTGTTTACATTTCTCAGGTCATCTTACTGATAAGGACCTGATGGAGTTTTTAATGCGTGCCAAGCAGAGCCTGAGGCCCAACGGTGTGATCATCATTAAGGATAACATGGCACGGCAGGGATGCAAGCTGGACCCTATTGACAGCAGCATCATTCGCCACCTGGACATCATGAAGAACATCATTCAGACAGCAGGCCTCACCGTACTGGACGTGGAAAAGCAAGAAGGCTTTCCAGAGGCTATCGTGCCTGTATGGATGATCGCAATGCACTAAAGGAAAGATTTTTTTTAAGTGGATATCTTGTACATGCACTTATGTATAGTAAATATTATAAAAGCATACACATTTTTAATTCCATTTACCAGCTAATATGTAAAACTGTAGTAATTTCAGTATATGGAAATCTGTGGATCTTTTTTTACCAGTAACCATCCAGTTTCTATCTTTCCAATAACTTTTGCAGTTTTGAAAAGCAATGAAAACAGTCTATTATGTTTGTACTTCATATACACGTAAGGTTAAAATCATGTAGAAGTGCAAACGTGTTATATTGGCTTTGATAGAAATCTGTATATTGTTTTAAAAAATATATAATTTCCATTTTTGTTGAAATTGAACAGATAGATGTATATAATTGTATCGCCCTTTTAAAAATATTTAGTATTTTGTACATTTACTGTAGTATCATAGGGTAAAATAAATTATTTATTTATTTTTTACAAGAAAATAATGCTATGTCTATGTTTTAAGTTACTGACAGAATTAAGTATGTTACTGATATTGTGACATTTTTTGTTTTTTAGAGTACAGAAATATTAATAAATCTAAAAAAAAACTGTGTAAGTGCCATTTCTTGTACAATACATAAAGCAATAAGCCATTAAAAAACATTACATTTTTCAGAGACATTGGTCATGATGTCTCTCAAATGCTTTAAGTTGTGGGAGAATTATGTCCTTAAAATGCCAAACGCTTTATTTTTACAGGTAAAATGGACAAAATGACTTACAGAGAGGAACTTTTAGCTTGCTTAAAAAGATATGATAACGAGCATTAGTTAGACTTTTCCTTGAAGTACTCACAGTGTCTTTGAAAGCAGAACTTCTCTTCACATATTTAAAGAACTGAGGGATAAATAATGTCAACAAGTTCAAAACTTCATTGTATTTCCCAAACTATGAAAAACCACACTGTTTAGGTAAATGGCTCTCAGATGGGAAGGGAATTATCCCTGGTTTTGACAGACTGCTCTTTTGTATCTGCCTTGGGCTCTGTCCAAAACTGTCAGAACGTGTCTGCATAAAGAGCATCAGCAAGTCACCTCAAATATTCAGCGTATAAGCCTCACAAAGATGTCTTGAGCGGAGCAGTGTAAAAATTCAAGCAGGTCCTTTTCACTGTGAATAGGCGGTTTGTCAAGAAAAAAAGCGCAAACACTCACAGCACGCAATGCAGTCAGCCTGTTATGTTTTTGAGTGATCTACACTGGTTCTTTACCAAGCAAATTTCTTGTACTCAGGGGATTTTGCAAACACATTTTTTCAAAGTTCAAAACACCCTCAGGCTGCAGTCGTATTTCTTTCATAAATCTATGTAAATAGCAGCCAAATGTCTATTCGCCTATTCAGAAATGGTTAGTGTACCTGGCAGTTTCTGCTATCAAGTCTAATCTTTCTCGTTTCCTTCACAAGCAGTCTGGCAGCTAATGGTCTGTATTAACAGAAATAACATTAATAAATTTGGTCATATTAGAGCTGAATTGGGCCAAGCTCCAGGCACAAAGAGTCAAACATAACATTGACAGACAACTGGGAGTGTTACACTGACACAAGTAATTATCCATAAATTATCCTGTGCCTAGAGCTGGCAGTGGACAGCAACATCAAATTTCAGGTTTATTTAACAATTATTTCTCATTTTTCAAAAATTTAAATACTCATTTGTGTTGTCGATGTTTATAAAAGTTGCTTCAGATCTCATCTTAATCAAATTTAATACGAATTTGTGCCTTTCTTAACAAGACTTTAACCTCAGAGTCTTATAACTACAGGCTTGATGCCAAGAAAATCGGTCCTCAAGGTTTTGAAATGTGATACGACCGATTGACATATTACGGTTTGGCGTTGAGAAAAGAAAAATAATAAAATAAATGCATTTAAATCTTAAAATATTAGCTTTGAATCATTATGAAGGATCATGATGATTTGGGGCTGGTCCCTGCCAGGAGAGTGACAGAGTTACAGGCATAAACGTTTACAGCGTGTTGTCTGGTACGGGATTTCAACCTTATTCTACATGTCAGCTCAAAGGCCAGAGCTCAGTTACACATACTTTTTATAGGCCATGCTGATATTCAATAGTTTATTCAGATATGCACTGCCCCCTATCATGTACTGCTGATTACATTAATATGATCTCCAAACTGTTCAAACTCTGACAAATTACATCAACATGGTGGATTTAGATATTTTAAGGTTTATAGCAGGACAATCTACAGAGATACAGTAAGTAGGCCTAAGCTATTTGTAGATTCCCCCAAAACTGTTGCTGAGTAAAAAGCAAGATCAACTTGCCTGTGAAGGGCACTTAAGAATGAAAACAACTATAATGAAGGGTCTTTCCAAATCGAAATGCTCATTTTTAAAGGGTTCTTCTGAATGAAAGATTTTAAAGGGTTCAACTGATAAACACTTTCGATACAATTCTTTGCACAGGTTTAATTTGAACCTACACAAGTACATTTTAAGGAACAGTTTTTTTGGCTCTCTCTACTACACCCTCTGTCAAAGCTTTAACCCTCTGTCAAAGCATGCAACATTGGCTCAACCAATGGCATATGTTTGGGGCGGGGCTAATAGGTAGGGCGGTAGGGTGTGTGTGTGTGGTATATATAACAATTACTATTTAAAAAAACTTTAAATATTTTTATTTTCTTGCCTGCATGTCATGTGATCATTACATCAGAGAATATTTGAATGTTTCATTAAATTATTAAAAACAATTCTCAAAACCTTACAGGATATAGGTAAATATTTTAGGGGTTCAGTTGTCAAAAAAAGTTTGGGAATCCCTGTGGAAGATCATCAGGATTTAAAATGGATGTTCACATCACCATAATGCTTCAGAATTGTTTGGTTCCTCAATGCGGACAGACTGGTACTATTAAGGAGAATGCATTTCGCCACAGTCACCTTAAAATGTCAGCCGCAAACCACGGCTGCCTCATCAATGATCATGTGACCCTGTTTGGCCTGGCCTGATGTGGTTGATTGGTTGCTGAGGTCAGACATTTGTCCTTGTGACTGGATTGGGCTTTTACAGTGTGGGGGATAAAAAACTGACCACACTGGCATAAACAGTAAACATGGTTGCCTTTAGATTTTATGCCTGTTTTTCTATTTAGCACAGCCTTAGCTACTAGCCTGACAAGCAACATGTGTTAGTTCTGCTACAACTAAGCCAGAAGCTTGTTTCGTACATTAGATGACAAAGAGAATTAGCCTATATGTGCAAGCCTATTAACTAACTCAAGCTAATTAACTACAACTAGCACCTAATTTAATGATGTTGAACAAAGTTTAATTGTAAACCCACCCAATTACATTCAAAGGAGCGGGTAACAACACAATCCGTCTCTTGTAATCTGTTGGCTTTGCTGTTTGTGAAAAACTTGTATAATCACCTTGTAGGCATTTTTCTTTTCCTCTCAGGCTTCAGAAGAATTGTCGCTAATGCTGGTTTCAATTCACTAACCTTTCAGATTACACAATAATGAGCCAAAATAACTCTCACATGCACACTGAGCCTGCCTGAACCATTTTCCTCTAAACCTATTTAGGTTCATGATTCACTATTGGCTTCCACAGCAAGGAGGGAGGGGGGTTTGTTGTTAAGAACAGTCTCTTCCTTTTCAGATTGTTTTGTGGTGAACTACATTGTATTGCAGCTTGGCTCGTGAGAACAGATCACCATGAGAGAAAGTAAATAAGAGAGCAAAATATAGAGAAAGCCTGAGAGAGCTATTAAATCTAACAGGACCAGAAAAGAGTGGATGTAGCGGCAGGTATTTCCTGCTTCTTGATCTTCTGGAGCTGAGCTCATTTTTCCCCACTGGGGGTTCAGGCTTGGTTTGTATAATAACTTGTGGGATAATGCCAACAGTCTATTATTCATTTTTCTTTGGGAGAAAAACAGTTTGCAGGGAGAATAAGTGCCTGGAAATACAGCTGGAGATCAAAATGTTCACTATGGAAATTAATTTTGGATATATAAAATATTTGTAAATTCTATGTTATTTTACTGATGAATACATTTCTGTGATGTGTATGCTTACATTTGCTTCAGTAAACTAGAAAAAAAAAAATCCAGATCCAGGTTTTTAAAGAATAATTCCTTAAAGAGGGATTCGTTAATGAATACAAAGTTTAAAAAAAAAACATTTATTTGAAATATAAATCTTTTGTAAAATTACAAAAGTCTTTACTGTCAATTTTCATCAGTTCAGTATTCCCTTGCTCAATAAAAGTTTTACCTTTCAAAGTTATTTGTACTTTTAATGTACTGTATGTCACTTTGAACAAAAAAATCTGCTAAATAACTGTTACCAACATCATTGAGTACATTTAAGCCAAATGCAATTACATTTACAGCTCACAACATGTTGATTTAGTTTCATTAATTTCACATTGGTTGGCACTAACCAAAAAATGCAGAATCTTTCTAAGCAAACAGCCGTCTCCAGGCCACAGCAAAGCCCCTGCTAATGAGAGAGCAGGCAGCTCGCTCACCAATTTCAAGTACGATTTATGAACCGAGCTGAGAAATATGACTTTAATAATGGTAACAAATGGCAGAGCTGCTGTCGGGATTGGCACTTGGTAGCGAGACTGAAGCTATAGAGGAAAATAACGCCCCAAGGCCAACCGCTTTTGGCAAAGTCATTCTAATGAACTGTGAAAATGCTTTGCAGTGTGTCAGATATGGGCACAGCAGAAACTGGCTCTATAAACTCCTGATTAAACTACAGTTTCTGTGGTTTTGCCATCATTTAACTGTGTTACAGCCTCTATTGTAGTTATGCAGAGGTTAACAGGAATATGGCGATGGCTCTGCCTGGCACTAGTGAACCTCAGACATGGTTTCGAGCAGTTATTTAAAGTTCCAAATGGAACCTGGAGTTTTAAAAGCGGCCTTGAAATCAATTTCTTTGTTATTCCTATTCCAAATTTGGAATGTGTTAAAGGATTAGGACATTCACTGGCATGGGAAATTGCACTGACAGCTCTCTGCATTTTCCGTACCCATGTTTTAGGACAATTTGACAGGAGCAATTTTAGTTTTATTACTCAGGATGTATTAAGCTAATCCAAATGATGTCAGTAAAATGGACGCAGTCACTTCCCGTCAGTGACTTCCACAAAATCCTTATTATCTTGTTCAATGACCATATTAACACAGATTAAAATGCAGACACCCTGCAGATTCTTAACATAACCGGTCATATTTTATGAGTCTCTCTCACCAGGAAAGAGATGTTGTTCATTGTCACATGACGTTAAAGAATACCGACAACCCCTGAATCCCCAGGCTTAAACTTAGCTCCGTATCCCACGCAAACACATCTTGTTGGCAGATGTGGCGACACCACAAACACTTCAAAGTGCCTGCACTTAGACCTTCTCCATGCACTGACGCCAACTGTAAAAAGTGCCGGACATATGGGTTGGAAAATATTAGACCTTTCAAACAGCGGCTGGGCAGCCTCCTCGTGGTGGGAGAAAATATTTTTATTGCTCATCATTTAGTGCTGTTGAGGGTAAATTATGACAAAGACCTTCAGGAGTCATCACTGCAAAGCAAAGCTGACAGAAGCAAACAGATCTGAGTTGTGCTGTATCACGCTGTGTTAAATGAAGCTATTTGCTGAGTGATTTAAGGCACATGTACATGTTTGACAGAAAGAAATTGTTAGGGTAAATGTGAAAAAGGCCCATTCACACTAAGAACAATAACTACTAATGATAACTATATTAGTGTCCAAACCAGTTAGAAACAGTCATACGATCTCTTTAAAGGTCTCATGACCTGCCTTTGTACCATTCTCTGAGGTCCACTTACAATGTTGTCAAAAAAAAAAAATTACATCAAAAAGCATCATAATTAGAAAGCAATAGGCAATGTCCTGTTTTAACATTCCTCATTAGAACACTCTCTTTAAATAGGCATGGCATATTGTAGAAATTTGGAAGTAAATGCCCACTGTTTACATCTCCATCTATGACAGGCTACGTCCTTCAATAGTGATCACAAAATAAGAACAGTTACTTACACTTGTGTGTTGCAACATTACTGTCAGATCCAATATGGTCAGAAGAGCATCGTCTTTAATTTCAATCTTTCTGAAAATCCTGTGTCAAATTAATTGTAAACAAATCTAAGGAAAAATTAAGTGCACAAGCTGTTACCAAGTTCTTAGAAACACAGTCTGTAACTTAATAGAGTTTACAGTTTGATTTCTGTGTAAGCCTGCATTTGCCTTTCGTTATTACATGCGTACATAGGTGGGTGGGGCTAAACAGGCAGCGATGTAGAAGCAGGCATTTATATTCTTCTGTGGACGCGGTGTTTAGCCACAATATTACATCATAGAGTTAGCAGGGCAGATTTGGCTCCAATATGAGGGCCTTTCAATGTAAAAGAAAAAACAACAACAGCGTTAACAGGAGGATGGAGGACACTGATCTGAGCTGGGTTTTTATTGTGTCTCACAATAAAATCATGGTAGATGAGGGTGTTTTTTTCGTCCGCATTTAGCCAATCAGCTTACACATACGTCACGATATTTACTACAACTTTTTTAGACCCTACTCTGAAGTATAATTTAGTTTCTCCAAATGGAGTTCCTGGAACTTAAATCATTCCTAGTTCCTGTGGTGCGAACACACCAAAAAGTGGGTAGTTCTACAAAACCGTTCCTGCGGTGCGAAAGGCCCTATAAGCTGATTTTATACCAACATGAAAATTTTACGTTCTGAGTTTTGATTTCTCAGTTCCTGACCCCTTTATGTTGACTGAATTTTGATTGTCTATGTTTTCATCAGCTGAAAAAAATCATTCTGAAAGTAAATCCAAGGATGTGGTTTTATTATCATTACAATTCTGGTGCAAACTATTTTCAACTAGAATTATTATTAAAACTTTATAGTTATAGTTACAGTTATAGGCCAAGATTTAAGGATTTTAAGTTTTGAAGCTTGAATTCTGATGGGTCATTTAATTAATTGTAGATTGCATTTAATAGGTTATACTTTATTACAAGCATACAAGGCCTAATTCATTAAAAAAGTGCATGCTTGTGTCCACTTTGCATTTATACAGTTTTGACCAGAGTGCTTTAAATGGTGAATCTTTTTGAAAAGCAGTTGATTGAAGTTTTGAAAAGCTTTTTTTCTCCCATCACTGCTTGAAAGTAGCACCAGTGTAATTTAACCCTGATTTGACAGTGCCATGATCGTCGGTGTGGAAATAAGAAAAGTCAGACCGCTGGATGGCGTGATTGACCAGAATGAAGTATTCCAGAGAGCCTTGTTTATCTGCTCGCTGACTCCATCACTTCTCGGCAGTTACCGTAATGAGTCAATCAGTTAATCCAATACAGCTGTCACAGACATGCAGTGTGAAAGCCGTGGGTTGCTGGAGATCTAGTGCTCTCTCAGTATTTTCCCATGAACATAAAGCAAAAGCATAGTATCTCCTTCCTGTTGTGGTGAGAGGCAACAGGGAGACATCTTATTCAATCTGACATCTCAGGGGACTGACATCTTAAAAAAAATGACTCCTCAAGGCTGTTGAGTGACTCTAAAGTTTGCTTTGACGTAATCGCACATGGCAAACAATTGAGAAAATCTGTCCTCTTGAATATCACACCATTTGCATGCTTTCATTCACTCCTTTAACTGAAAACACAAATATGACAAGACTACAAACAAACGCTCTGCTCATGCTCTCATGCAAACAGACCTTGATGCTCAAAGTGTGATTTTGTGGCTGCATGGGACAGATCTCCATCAGGGAAGAAAAATGAAGTGCGGAAAGTGAAAATTATGTGCTTTTTTCCCTGAGTGACAGCTCATCAGCAGGCCACTGAGATCTGACTCCATCTGTTTCTGTCACTCTTGGTTAATTTTCATTTAGATTGAATGAACAAGGAAAATAGTGACTTAACCTCATTAACTCTGTGAGAGGTTTGTTTCCCATTAGTGCCTAAATGAAGTTTTTCCAAGTGAATCGTCATAGACAGGACCCTCAGGGCACACTGTCAGTTGCAAAATGATTTACCTATTAAGAGTCAAAATTTGTTTACCGAATGCATGTGTGTTCCTGAAAGTGCTTCATTTGCCATTTTTCGTATTGACTTGTTTGTGCAGTTGCATTTATTTTAGATGTTGCAATATTAGGCCATAGTGCAATTTCAAACCATATGTATCATTGGCATTATACATTGTTTTGAATTTATATAAAATTAATTGCATTATAAAGTCAACTGAATGTCTTTACTCTTGGGGACTTTCAGCAAATATTAATTTGCAATTGATTTATATTTTGTGCATTTTTATTAATTTCCCTTAATTTTTTTCCTTCCCTTCTCACTATGTAATGAAATTGTGGCTAAAAAATTTTTAAATACAATAATACAACTAATTGATTGACCAGGGTTTTATGGTTTTGTTTTTGTTTTTTCTTCTAGCATACTTTTTTTTTTAATCTATTAAGCAAAGGAAAAAACTAGACTGCCCCCAAGAAACTCCCATAGCAGCGTTAATTGTGTCATCACTATAGAGATTTTACTAGCAATGGCTTTTAAAGTCTTGCTATGTGCATCATACACTAAACATACGGCTCTAACACCATCCCGTAAATATGTAACAGTTAAGCCAGTTAAGAACGCCACAGGAAAATTGGTGAAGTTAGGCATGTTTTGTATACATATAACTTACACTAAAATAAAGACAGATGCTTTTAGTTTGCCTTCTCTTCGAATTCAGCTGAGCTAAAGCAAAACCACATTTTCAGGATCCCTCCCTGGCTGCATGTCGTTTTAACTCTCCATTATCTAACAAGGGAAAAAACTAGTTTACCTTCACAAAGTCTCTTGACAGCATCAGGCGAATATACATAATGAGAACAGCCAGAAGTTGTAGGCTGATTGACGTGTATTCTCCACACTGTACCAAGTACTGATGACAGTGTGTCTGTCATGGCTGCCAGGGCTGAATAATTATACCACCCACATTTTAAGTCCCATATATGAACATTCACTCTACAGACAATGCAATTCTGGATTCAATTCACCACGGATTTGCTAAGGGATGGAAACCTTTTTTAAGTTGTTTGCATAAATGTTTTATATTTCCATAAAATGCATTTAACAAGAAAATAACATGAAAAATTAATCAGCATATCATGCAGTTAGTCTGATAAAAAGTTTACACAAATTGCTATCACTAGTTTTATATGTTTTAGTAGAACTAAAATACTATTATAGATGTTATTAACATTTTTAATCAGCTTTTATTTTTTTATCTTCTGTTTATAATTGAATTTTAGTACTTTAGTTGTGTGTTTTTTTAATTTTTAGTAGTTTTTTGTCAATCTATGTCTATGAAAATGACTAAATACAAGCCATTATGTTTTACAATATATGTAAAATGTGTCCTGGGAAATATTAGCCATTATGTACTTGTGTTATTCAGCATTACATTACACCAGAAATAAAACCATAAACACAGCTAACATTTGTTAACCTGTTTTGATTTAGTCCGTTCTGTCCTTAGTCAAACATATTAGTCCTTAACATAAACTACAACTAAGTATCATCGACAGAGGAAAACCTGTTGACATACAGACATGTAAGTTTTGAAACTGCGTACACAGCTGTTGTTTAGCTCATTTGCTTTGCTGAAGGTTAAACCAAACAAGTGTTTTATTACAGCGGTTATGGTTTTGTTTTGTCCCATACAAGGTTGACTCGACTACGTGAGGATAATTAAATGATTTCAGATGGTAAAAAACAGGAAAGCAAACCCATAATCAACACCACTGTCTTGCGATGGACAAGCTCACCATGTTTCTGATACATCAAAGAAAGCCTGTGGCCTCTTGTTAAAACTCAACAACATCTCACACTGCTGTAAACCTTCCACAAAACACACAGGCAGCACTTTCCTCCAACGCAAAATAACTGTAAACGTTTAATTACATTCATAAAGTAGATAGAAGCAGTAAATCAGCCAGGCGTATGTGTGTGTAATATAACAACAGAACAAATGCATTGCAGTAACTGTTCTTCGCATTAGGGGGCTGCGGTTGGGTGGGGTGTGTGCAACAGTGGCATGCTTGTATGGAAGAAGGTGCCTGTGACTGTGCCAGTTTCTCCTGTAGTAAATACATTAAAAATCCCATATAAACTATTCTAGGCCTTGCGGCTGGTGTTGAGTGCATCTTGAGGTGGGGTGAGTGGGCTGCAGGCACAGAGTGGCTGCTGATGGGGGCTCAGGGTGGGCCAATTCCATCTTGCTGATGGGTACACTTCAAGAATTATGACCAGATGTTCATTAATGAACTTTTAGAAGACCACTGGGAGAGACGGAGAACAAATGCAAGAACCACAAACAAAAAGTGCTAGAACTATACATACTGGGATTTTTGTATAGCTTAAATATTAACAAACGCAAGCCAAATATACATATATAGACGGTTTCAACGACAATAACATAAACAAACATTACTGCGCGTGCGTACTTTTGTGGCCCTAACTTAACTTCCGATAGACATCCAAATGGAATCAATAACAACAGCTAAGTCCTTCTAGAGTGTAGTATATTTTTTGATAACAAGCAAAATATGTTTGCTGCGTAAATCAGACGGATTAATTAAAAATGCAAACTCATTCTCTGCCAGGTTGCTACCACCATCAAGGTCCATCAGTAAAATAGTAGTTTGATTATTTTTTGTGGACGCAAGCGCATATGCCATAATTATCTCTACACAATGGTGCCACACCATAAGGGATGAGTAGGAGAAGAATTGTTGAATAAAGTCATTATTTTCATTTTCTCATAGTTTCGTAAAATTACGGTTGAACCCCTGATGGACAATTTTACTAATCACACAGTGAAGTCTGATTTCCAAGCAAAAGACTCTGAGTCAGAGTTTTAGTGAACCAAAATACAAACGAATAAGTTGGAGTTCAATTAATTTGACTCACATCCTGAACTGCATGTTAAGAATTTTGCCATGTCCGACTACATGAACTAAGAATTTGTATTTAAGGCTTGCAAGGCTTGGGACCAGAATCGGAAAGAGGAATAGGATCTAGAACTGTTAAATTCCTTGCGATTACTACTTGATCAGTGCAAACAATAAATGACTCATGATTCATAGCACATGTTTGAAGTTAAAACAAAAACAGACCTCACTCCAATTTACGTAAATGATCACTTTAGAATGTTTTTCTAACTGTTAACCGTTAACTGTTCAAACCATTTATGTAGATTAGAATTTTAAGATTAATAATCTTAAATTGTTAATTTCTGAGGTGATTGATTCCCTTTATGCGTAAAGTTTTTGGATGTCTTCTTTTATATTCCACGCAAGAACATCATATGGATTAATTAGAGCATGAAGGTGAGTAAATTATGAGTTTACATTTTAGCATTTACGCTGAGATTTGAGCAAATACATTGGAGTGGCTTTCATCAAAAATTCAGCAAAAATTGTTGCAATTGCTTACACTAACATATGCATTCATTTGCTCTATAAAGATCAGGCCTTTCTCAACTATTTACCATCTATTTCTGCCTACAAAGCATAGCTGTGGAACTCTCTTTATTGTCTCAAGTTTCTTACACAAACTACCCTTGTTTCATCTTGATATTTGTTTTGCTGTATGTCTGAGGTTCTGCCAGATGTGCTGTGGGTGGCTGTACAGGAGACTTGCAGTGAAGTCTGGGATCAGAGCCTAAATCGGTCTCTGAGCAAAACTGCTAATTCAAGCCGTTTGGGCACAGATATAGACTGCAGAGTTAAATTCAGGTGGCATAATTCAGGAGATATACTAAAATCTTGCATTGCTCACCTGCATTGCTCATTGATTCAATTTTGTCATTTGTCCCAAAATTGACCAATTATTTTTGGGTTATTTTACATTATTTAGCATTATTTACTTGAACTTAAAACATTTTTCACACTATCATTCTAGAAAATGGATTGAAGGAGAGAAAGTGGAAGAGTTTTATGCTGAACATGCAGTGAAAGAGACAGCAAATGATCACAGGATAATTTCTGTCTTTTCTAATCAGCGCATGACATCACACAGATCCGTTTCTGGTCCCCTAAACTCTTTGCAGATGGCCATGACTGGAAACTGAAACTCTGTCTCTCAGCATAAACAGAAAGGACCGCTCTGTGACAGACACAAATGTGGGAGAGTCAAAACATGTGGGATCTGAAACCATTACATCTGCCTAAAGTTCAGTCTTTGACAGCTTTGACCCCTAATCATCCCCATATTGACCTCAACCTTCCTTGAGGTCAACCATCAATTGGCTGTTTGTCTTTTTGACCCGTTCCCTGACTGATTAAGGGAAGTGTGTTTTATTGATGGCTAAAAGTCACAGAGAGGCCATGATGTGCACTTGCTGTTCCTGCACTGATTCCTACTTAACTGCCCATATCTTATACATGACTGTCAACTGTTGCCCAGCTAAGAAAAACACGTTTTAAGAACATTTTGCTAACGTTTCCATTTAGAAACATTATAACTGAATATTCTCTGAATATTGAAATGTCCAGTTTTGTAAGGTTTATAATGTTTCTATTATAATAAAAATATTAAGGGTACATTCCATTTTATAATTTCGCAAGCATTCTGAGGACATTAGTTCTGAATGTTCTCTGAACATTCTGAAACAAGTAACACTTAAAAAATGTTAGATAAACATCATGTAAAAATAACGTTTTTGAGAACTTTATTAAATACTCTGAACAAAGGTTCTTTTAATATTACTGGGAAAACTTTAATATAACTTAGCCATAATGTTAGCCAAAGTTCTGCAACTTTATATATATATCAGCAAAGAGAACGCTATTTTATGATATAACACATAATGAATTTGTTTTTTCTTTCTCAAATCATTGCATATGATTTATATGTACCTATCCTATATTATGTCTAAAAGAAACTTTATCTGCCTGTTTAATTTTCGATAGCCAAGCAGATCTTATTAGTAAGGTGTTGGGTGATGTTCCTTGCACATTTTTTCATTTAGGACGTATATGGTACTCATACCAAGAATATTATGTTACTTCAATCTTGCAATAAATGTGGTTTTATTAATGGGGAGGAATAGTAAAACCATATTTGTTCAGAGCTCATTCTTGTCTTACATTCAGATGAAGTATTGATTCCACTTAAGAGTTTCACCCAACACATCTGAATATTAACCAAAAACAAAAGTGCAAGATTTATTCTGTCTATAGGCTGTGCATGGCACACAATCTAACACTTCAATCCTTGCTCTGATGATTGAATGTATGAACTGCAAATTCAGGCAGCTTGTTCTTTGGGTGATGGTGGACGTTGCTCACAGGCTTTTCTTGTAACAAGGAATATGGTCAGGTCTGGGCCAAAGAATCTTCCATCTTAATTTAACACAAGATCATGTTCACTCAGCCTGCCATATGGAGCCCACGCATCAGTCTGTCTTCTCAAAGACTCCATTTATCCTTTCCTGAGGTGTTTCTCCTTTAAAGTGCACAAATAATTCCAGATGGATCAAAGATGTGAGTCTGCCTTTAAAAAGCTGCTATGAAGTGGTAGTGATTGTTTGGTTGCCCTGTGTAGGGCAATTAACAGAGCTTGACTTTTTAACAAAATGCAGTTGAAGAATGGTTGGGGGGCCAGAATCATATTTGTCTTCTATGTGTTGACATACAGACCCATATATATAACACACACAGAGAGACAGAAAAAACCGAGAGAGACTACAGAATGAAGGGAACTGTTAGCTGTGAGTTTTTATTTATGGTTTCCTGTCTGGTTGAAGTGTCATGTCATGGCAACACTGCACCTTGAGGGCAATGGGCCAATCACATCAAATCTGTCAAAGACAGCTGCCAATTTAAATGAATTAATAGGTGGTGTTTGTGAAGATTCACACTAAGAGACATTTCAAAATGTATAATATGTGTCGTGTTTGACATATAAAAGAGACTTAAGAGTGGATTCAGACACAGATATATCAATGCAACGCAATAAATATGAATTAATTTTAAATTAAATTTGTATTTTGCACACACACGTATATTTGCATTGTATTTTTCATATTGTATGTTAAATGTTTTTTTCACATTTACTTTATTGCATTTTCATAATCAGCATTGAGAGTAATGAATGAATTAGGAGTAATAATATATAGTATAACATAAATATAGTAATAATACAAATTATATATTAATAATACTTTATGTAATGAATAAAAAAAACGTAAGATAAATTTATATATATATATATATATATATATATATTTAGTGGATCGAAAATACTGCTTATTTATTTACTCTTCAAATCCTGTCTAAATGCTGTATATTTTTCAATGCATGTTACATACTAATACAAATATAAAATCTATCTATCTATCTATCTATCTATTTATTTTGCTCCTCAGTGTTTGACTTCTTTGAACTTACTTGCCAACACACAGTTCAACTACCAAACCACCCACCAGAAATGGAGGTCATACCCAGAATGCCTCACTAATGCTAATGGTAATAATGGGAAATCGGACATCAGTGTTGCAGCAAAAGTAGCAGACAAGAGTTTACTCATTCAGGACTCAGGACTAATTTGGCAACACGTGCCAGATCACTCAGATAAGCAGTTGATCCAGAGAAATTACAGGGCCTCTCACAGCCCCACACAGAGAGCCCGAGCTAAGCACTTACTCCTGCCACAATCATGGGTGCTTCTGGCAATAAAACAAAAGTGTAACTCGATACAACTGTTTGACGTTTCTTTTTCTCTGTGGATTTCATGCTTTTTATCACCAAGCATGCTCTTTCATTAACCTCTGACTTCCCTACCACTAGGAGTGCAGGATGGCTCAGTGAATGTGGAGAGGGTAATTGGAGCAAGAAGAGGAGGATAAACAAAATTAGCCATCGACTCCAATAGTGTGCTGTAGTTTTCTGGAGGATTGCTAAAAACCTATCTATCTATCTATCTATCATATTTTTTTTCTGCTTTTACAGCCCTATCTAAGAATCCACCTAAAAGCCTGTCCTAATATTCAGCATTTCCCAGTGTTGACTTTTAAAAGCTGCGAACTTATTTAAACTTAACAGAGGTTTTCTTAAAAGAACAGCTTTCTAGGTACATGAACTTTGAAAACAGTAAAGCGTTTAGCTACCATTTCTTCACCAACTCGCCAAATAGAAAATAATTAATAAAATCCACAGTATCAGCAGATGTAAATCTTGTTTGCTTACTGTTTAATGAATACATGCAACTTTTTCCCCCATGACAACTTAGCACAAAAAAAGATGGTTTATTTTAATAGTTTCCCAAAAAAAGGTTAATCATCTTTTTAGTATTGCCTGTGAGCATTTATTTGCAAATATGTATATATATATTATCAAAAAGTTAAAAAAAAAGTTATATTTCACTCGCAACAATACACTGTTTAATAGTATATAAAATATACGTATCTAAAAAACACACAGGCAAATTCCGAGGGCACAAGGAAAGGGGCCTTTCTCGGGTCTTGAACGTGGCAGTCATTATACACAAACATGGCGGCCAGATGAGAAAGTAAAGTTAGTTTCCGCCTGTGCACGTTGAAAAATATAATTTTAACCCACATACATTTGTTTTTGATAGAATCGACTTGCAGTTCAGTTGCAAGTAACTTAATAGGATACTAAGAATGGCTGCGTGGGCTGGATTTTCAGAGGAAGAGCTGCGAAGAATGAAACACACCGGCGAAGTCGGTGAGTACAAATGTGTTAACTTTAACGTGTTAACTAAAAACGGTTTTCATCTGCTTGTATATAAAATGAAGTGTACATATAATGATGCTGATTGCTATTTTGTGCGGGAAAATGTCTCAAATCATACATAGACTTGCGCACCTCGACGTCGTGTTTGGATCTTCTTCTAGATTTGAAGACACAGCCACTAGCTCTAAGTGTGAAAACTGATAAGTTTGCTCTAATGTGCTCTTATCCAGTAAACCAGGCTGTGTCTGTCACATTGGGTCGTGGTCGGAAAGCCGCTCCGACTAATCGGAGCAGACAGCAGCTGCAGCGGGAAAGGGCTCTTCAGCTGGGAGCCAAACAGGAGGACAGCCACTCTCTTCCACCCGACCAACAGCTCACCAAGCCCCCAGACCCGCCTGCTGTCAGTCACCCCGCTCCTGTCAAACCACGGGACGAGCCCAAACCGCCGGAATCGCAACTGGTTGAACGCGAAGCAGAACCTGTTAAACATGACCCAGAATCACCTGCACTACCAGCAGTCAAGGAGCTGGACAAACAGGAAGTGGAATTGTTAGTAAGTCTATTTCCTATGCAAACACCGGTTCAAAAAACCTTATAAATAAGGGCCTTTAGACCTGTTATATATAATGAATACACAAAATATCCACCATTAGCAGCTATTACAGCTCTGCATAATCTGGGCATCCGAGCTGTAAGTTTATTCAAACATTGACTTGATATATTACTCCAAACCTCCTGAAGGATTGCCCAAAGATGATTCGCACTGCTTGGACACTCCTCACAGACATCATGGTCCAGTTCCTCCCATAGTAGCTCAACTCTGACATGTATATATCGCCATTATTATGTAATCAAAGTGAACATTATTATTGCTGGTCTTCAGTGATAATGTCAATATACTTTAATGTACAGTATTTGCACCAAACATGAGAAGGATTTATGCTGATATCTTTGCCAGGGGTGTTTCCAAACTTTTGGAGGGCAGTGTATATACATATGTGTATAAACTTCAAAAGCCTTATTAGAGTAATATACATTAAAATTGTAGAAATCAGAATAGATGACTGTGTTATTTTTGTGTTGTAATGGCTTCAAATATAAGACTCCACAAAACTTTTCATATAACAGGCGAGAGAAGAACCGTCTGCTGCAGTTGCAGTGGGAGCAACGGATAATGGAAGAGAAGAATAAAAAAAGAAAAGCTCTCCTTACAAAAACCATTGCTGAAAAGTAAGAGCAAATGTCTATTTTTAAACGGTTATCAAAATCTGGCTGTCTGGACTATGATAACCCTAGAATGATGAAACCAGAATGTTGAAAATGTAACTTTCGGTTTCCCAGGTCCAAACAGACGCAGGCTGAAGCTGTGAAACTGAAGAAGATCCAGAGAGAACTTCAGCTCTTGGATGATTCAGTGTCCTGCGACATTGGCATTCTTAGAAAACTGATAGAGCAATCAAGCATGGATTATTCCCTGGCATGGTAAATGTTCATTTCAGGCCCATTTTTACAGTCCATTGTAAGTGTAATGTAAATCAAGTTCACCCTAGTTTCTTGTTGAAATTGCTCTCAGTTTGTTTAATCTGCCACTTCCTCAGATCTGTCACCTTAAAGTATTAAATCTACTTAATACAACTTAATACATCCAGTACATGCATATAGAAGTCTGTTTGCTCAGGGGTGAAAATACTGCCCTCTGTAGCATTTCTATATTAATCCAGCTAAATTATGCAAGAGGCAAATGCAAACATATCTAAATTATTACTTGTAGCAGAACCTTATAATTGGTTTTATTAATTTTTGCTGTTTTTTTTATTCAGTTTACTTTTGAACACTTTAACCATTTATATATTGTAAAACGTATATATTTGTAGGTAAAGTGTGTATGTGCATGCATATATATGTGTGTGTGTAATAATTTATAATAATCTTAAATTTTTATAATAATTTTCCCTAAAATATTTTGAGAATCTTTGTATTTATTTTACAATCTGTTTGTAATCAGTTGAACACATACTTGTATTTGTCTAAGCTTTGTAAGCTTAGAATATGCGTTTCTATAGATCTAACTCTCCTGTCTCTGCCAATCTCTTATTGTTGACAGGAAGCGCTTTGAGAAAGCAGAGGTTGAGTATGTTGCCGCTAAGATGGACTTACACAGAAAAACGGAGGTGAAAGAGCAGCTGACAGAGCACCTGTGTGCAATCATCCAACAGAATGAGCTGCGTAAGGCCCGCAAACTGGAGGAGTTGATGATTCAGCTAGAGCTTAATGCTGAGGACGTCCCCATCCCAGAGGAAACGGGTCTAGAGGACAAGGAGAGGGAGGCCAGTTCCCAGCCAGTTACTGAAAACGATCCTGCAGCAGACACGGAGGGGTGTACTGAAGTGGATGGCTCAAATATGAGCAAAGACAGTTCCATTACAGAACCAACGATCAGCCAAGACAATCAGGAGAGCAAAGCAACAGATGTTTCTGCAGATGGGCCAAGCTAGCTTCCAAACATCATCAATTTAATAGAGGCTGTATGACGGTTTACATTACACTTGCTACCAACTTTAGAAATTGTGAGAGTCTTGAACAAACCAACAATCCTACATTTTGTACGGATAAAATGGCATTAAAAATGCCTTGACAATACAGGACCGAAATATTGATTATGAACTGTTAAGCTTGTATTTTGGTTTTATTGAGAGTGCTACATGATCCTAAATGTGGGCTGTTAAAATAGTGCAATGTATTTTATTGTGGTTCCTTTGGATGTCAGTCATTTGTACAATTTAATCTGTCTCCCATTAAGTCAGTGGTGTACAGATCTCCTGAAAACACTGTGTATCTTAAGAACACTATGAAAGTAAATACTGGTAACTTGATTGTTTTTATAATTTTGACATTATTCAAAATGGAAAAGTGGCAAATTCCTGGTGGTGGTTTGTAGTTGTGATTTATTTCACATGATGTTGCACAAGTGAATGGTGGAACCTTTTATCTGTATATGGCTTGTCTCATAAAAATAACTTGAAGTGAATGTTAACAAATCAATAACAGCAGGGTTTTTTTATCGTACAAAGCTGACAGTTTGCTCAGCAGAGATGAGGAACAATTGATTCGTACTGTAGAGGAAAAAACTGTTGGAGTGTGGAAAGTTGAAGGGCATAGTTTTTTTGAAATACATATGTTGTGTATATAATTTATACTTTTCTAATAAAACCATGCAGAGCTTTATACCAACACTAAAAACATTTAACACTATTAACAGTATGGTTATATATCATTATTCAAAGTTTTGTTATATATGTATGAATGTCATGCATTTGACTATATTCGTTTGCATTAAAATAACTATAAAGTATGCTATGAATTCAATTTTTAAATGATCTGTTGGTGAATAAAGTGTTTTAATATTTTAACCGGTTGTGTACTTTTTATTGCACACCTTGTGGCATGTTTGAAATAACCCGTTGGAGACGCGGTTGCATTTGTACTCGCTTTTTATACATTATTTAAAGTGGTAATGCATTTGTTATTTGTAAAGAATATGGAAACTCTTGATCTCATGTTTTATGTAACGGTTTGCTTTTTTCGAATTTGAGAAAAGACACAAACCCTATTTAGGTTTCTCTCGGCTCTTTATATCCACCTAAAACTTACTGAAACAGCGCTTCAGTAATGTCTGGACAGCCACAAAGAAATGGACTATATTTGTAGCCTAAATTAAAAAAAAAAACTTTTTTATTTTTTACATCCACACTTAAATTCTTGATTGCAGTTTTAGATCAAGGCAGAAAATAGACGCTAATATTAGTCTAATTTGAATATGCTTAATAGTGAATATGTATTAGAGTTATTGTATAAAATCATATGAAATACAATATTTTTTTATTCTTTTCTATTCTAGTTTGACTGTATAAAACAAGGACTGACAAATCCTGGAAGTAAATACAGGAAAGGAGATTTTCGTGAAGCTCAGTTTGTGAGAGCGCATTTCTGATTTATGTGCCCTCCGTCCGTCGGGACAGGTTGAAAAGACTCCGTAACCCGAGAAACTCGAGGGAAAAAAGAAAAAAGCGCACGAGATCAACTTTTACTGAAACATTCTGCCTTCTGGCAAGTCACTGGTTATCCGGTTTTGATCATGATGATTATGCAACATAATGTAAAGTGAAAAGCAACGACTGTTAATGCTAGCCTATTTCTTTTTTAAATTCATTATGTTAGGCCTACTTAAGTCATCTTCCGTCATTATTGTAACAATAAAGACATCATATTTTAATTTACATTTAAAAATACACTTCTAAAAAAACCTTATAACATATAGGTTACAAAATCGTAACCTAATTTAAAATGTTTACAGTTTCATATCCCAAGCAGACTGAAATAAGGAACGAACGCTAGTTAGAAATATAACAAAAATTATAAATCAAAACAAAAGTGCTTAGCAAACTGCATTAAATCGTGAGATAAATCAGATTTAACAGAGCATTTTAACACTGAGAACAATATCGCCATGGTTTTAATAGGCGTAAAAATTTGTGTCAGACCATAGCCTATTTGTAAATATGGTTTAACAAAATATGATTTACTACGGCTATGTCGACGGAATTCCTCCTGTTAAACATGATTAAGTGCGGTAGTGCTGTCCATTGCCCCCTGGTGCTGATTAGACGACCGCGAGCTTTTATTTCGCTAATTACAATTAGTGCCTCCTTCTGTGCTCGCGCTTCATCCTGCGCGAAACAAACACTCAGACATGCACGCGCGCGCTGATGAGAGAGTCAGGGGAATTCAATTGTGCCTGTCCCTCAACTTTCCATCTAAATCTAGTTAAAGTCCTATCATGTTAATGGTGTCGTGAGCAATACCTGGACGACTTCTGTTTTTAAGTACTTTTTAAGAACAAAACCCTATATGTCTGAAAAGTCTGTGCCGCTTTAGTCAGACCTAGGCCATATTAAAACATGTTTGCAAATATTGTATGCTATTACTACTGATGCGAGAATGCTGCTTGTTGTAAGACTGCCTGCTATAATACTACCAAACCAAATGAAGTCCCATTCTTTTATTAGTGTGGCTATAAAAGCGCATTAAAATGGTCGTACAGATTCCTTGACAAATTGCTCAGTGCTTTGTCTTTATTATTTTGGTGTAAGAAGATATCGTGTATATTGTTTTAACTACTGTAAATTGGATACTTTTAAACAATCTGAATATACACGCGTTTTTAATTCGTGGGCTGTCATGGGCTTTCCATTACACGATTCTGTGGATGCAAAATATGTAGCCTATATATTCTGAAGTGTATTGTCCTTGTTCTGGGTTTTATTTCGATTACTAATTAACTTCTTTTGTAATTCATGAGTTTAGCTGGATTGTTGAGTCTGTGTTTATCGCAATGCCATAAAGTCATGTTTTCAATTACGCATGTACATTATAAAATCATCTGTGGAAAAATCCTAACAGGCAAGAAATACGTTTACAAAAAACATTTTAATTATGGTTTGTTCGTCGGTGTTTTTAAAACATTTTATTATTATTATTGTGCTATTATTATTTTTTTAAAGCAAAATATAATCGCTTTCATTTCGCTATTCTGCCCATCTGTTCACTTAAGGATAAAACTTAAGGATATCGAGAAGATTGTACTGTACAGGCCAGGAAAACGGGCCTGAAAAATGGAGATGAATAAAACTGTAAAAAAACGTCATTTATTCTAGTCCAGCTCTAAAACATTTAGTGCAGTCCCTTTGTATTTTATTTAATTTCATCTCATTATCAAATGAATGGAACTCATTTAATCAAAAAGGCTATATTTGGAATTCGAATAAAATGGAAGCAATTGAAATTGATTAAGCACACTTCGGGTAGCTGTCCAAATTATAAATCTGCCTAAATTTAAGATGTCGGTCCAAAGTCATCACGAACCAGAGAAAAAAAAAACTTTCATAGTTTAGATTTTGACAGGCCATAAACAAACCCCAATCTCTTTCAACTGCGACGTCTGCGCTCAAGCGATGATGGACATGTGCCACACGGATTTGACATTGGACTGAAAAACGTTTTGCTGGTTGCGGTTGAAAGGACCGGTTTTACAGACTGTCTTCTTTTGCACGATCCTTCACCCCGATAGCAGGCCTTTTTGAGAGAAGTCGCTTGTAGAGGAGCTGGCAGCTGAGGGAATGTAGAGGGAAAACTAATGATGAAAAAGGTCTACTCCATCCCAACAGCGGCTTAATTAAATACATGGAAAGAACGAAAGCACCACATCTGGTTTCAATCCGTTTTCCTTTGATGGCATCAAGTGTTCTTTTCCCAGATCTGGGGCTGGAAGCTACGGTATGTCTGTGGCAGTGAGGAGCCTATAGACTTTTGCCATTGAAACACATGGACATCTACCTTGTGAAAGCCCCCACTTGTAACTCACCAAGTGGTCTGACACTGCTCCCACCCCAGCTGGAGCTGTATAGGCCACTGCAGCCATAACTTATTAACATACTGTTTTATGTTAAATTTACAGTTAAATACCGTAATTTCTAATAATAAACCGCAATAACTGACATAATGTTAATATACCAACCTATTAAAGTAGTGAAATTTATTTTGTACCTCTGAAATACACTGATAACTACCAAATGCAGAGGTGGTGATGAGAAAGTCACATGATGAACCAAAGGTCATCACAAGCAGTAACATATATGGAAGGTGCTCAGTGTCATTCACACGAGCACTAAACACCATGGTAAGAATTATTAAACTGAAATGTGCAATAAACATTCATTTAACAACATTACATGTAAAATACAACCCTAATAAACATAACTGATACAAAAAACTAAGAAGAAACATAATTATTTTAAAGAAAAAACATCAAATTCAAACAGGAATTTACCATTAATCATTTAACGGGTTTTTACCGTAGCATTTTCACAGTTTTTTACCATTAAAATCACGGTAATTTTTTTTTACAGTGTAATGGAAAGGATGTACAACGAACAAAAATGAAAGCATCATCAACAATGCCTTCCCAAAAATGACTGGTGACAGAGGCCGTTCACACAGAACGGTTTGTATTCTGCGTTGCTGCTTTTCTGTTTGTTTCTTTCTTTTCGTTTTACATTAACACTAGCCTTTTTCCTGTGGCATTTGAGTTTGACCAAGCATTCTAAAGATTTCCTTTTTCGCTTTTAAACGCAAAGAAGCGTTCTGTGTAAACGACCTTCCGGCCTCGTTTTCATACGCGTAAAAATTAAAGATGGCGTCTGACTACAGTTTTAGTTAAATTGCCGCAGTTCAAACCATCCCATTAATGGACGCTTCCTACAAACATTACAAATGTCTTTGTGCCACCACTCACTTGAACACTGTTTTGAGCGAAATGATGATAAGTGACAGGTATCTGGAGTTTGGGGAGGGTTAACCTTCGAAGGGAAGCTGTGATGGAGAGGGGGGTGGGGGGGCTGTTAAACGTCAAAGACAGCACAAAGTTTTTTGCCACGTAATTACGAGAGCCTTTCAGCTCCATCTTCTCTCCCAGGGGTCTCAATTTTTCATTTACAATCCACTCCACTGCAAGCCAGTGAGCGCGCCGTTTGAAGTGCCAGAACGTGTGTGTGTGTGTGTGTGTGTAAGTGAGTGAGTGAGCAGAGAGCACGGCGTGGAGCAGAGGAGAGAGCCAACAGCTTTGGGAAGGCAGTGGAGTGTCCTGCCTCCTCTCGCTGCTTTACACACATGCATCTGAAAGGCATCAGCATTTCTGGATCAGCGCTCAGTCAACAACTCCGTGGAGCTCTGGGAGTTTTTTTCTTATTGAACCAACAATACTTTGCAGAAAGAGATTATATGGCTTTGGGTGGACGCATTCAACAGACTTCGTGGTCTTCATAGTCCTATTAAGTTCCACAAAGTTTTAAATCAGGTTGAAACATTGCTCCACCTGGATAAGTAGCTATCATAGTGAGCAAAGGCAGCTAAGGCATCGGTTTGGAGGCGCTGTTCCTTATGAGTTTGTCTTCAAATTTACGCAAGGAGGACCTGTTTGGTTAACGTAATCCACTTGCCCAGTTTTTTTTTTTCTTCTCGTGTATCGTATTTGCGTCATGACTTCTAGCTATGCACATGTAATGGACAGACAAGCAACCATATCCAGCAGACTGGAGAGTCCCATTACAGCCAACCTGGAAAACCTACAAGCCAAGAAGAACTTCTCGGTGAGCCACCTGTTGGATCTAGAGGAGGCCAGAGAAATGGTCGGTTCTCAGGCGGACGAAAGTGTTGGCGAAACGGGCAGGACAATGCTGGAATCTCCGGGTTTAACCAGCGGCAGTGATACAACACAACAGGAGAGTAAGTCTTGCTCACACTCCTTAAGAAAACCAAGTGTTGCTGTAGATAGCCTATATAGAGTGATTCAGTAACATTTAACACAATATAAAATAATAGCATATTTGTAGCCTGATTTTGCTTACAAAAATACTGTCAAATTTTAATTTGGCGTAGCCTAGTAAAACACTGGATTAATCCTTAAATTGAATTGATGATTTTTTTAGGCTATACTAGGCTACTGCACAGTTTAGCAAATGTAGACAGTGATGCAAAGTTATAGCAGAAAAATAATTCCGCGTGAGAAAAGTTTATGGGTCGTGAACACATTTTGTAGCTACATAATTTATGATTGTTGACATTCCAGCCCGTTGTGCGTTATATGGTCCCGTATGATCGTCGTTGATTTTTATTTTATTTATTTATTTAATTTTTTGAGTAGATCTGCTTCCTGTAATTGACTTTAATTTTAACATGTGCATTACATAATAATTAGCAGAAAATTTGCAACGGTGAAAAACGTTATTTATCATTTTTCAGTTTTCTTGGTTAAAGGAAAATATTAAAGATAAAAAGGGCGCTAGAAAAACCCACAGAAAAATCCTAAATCCACTTTCTGGACCTTTTCAGTTCATTTATGGACTATAATTTGTCATCATTATACTGCCTCCGGAGAACACCCATATATGCGATTATGGTTAAGAATAGCAAACTTCCATTAGCCTACTTACGTGTACAAATATAAATCGTGTTTCGCGGGAAAATATGAAGCAAAAAAAAAAATAAAGCCTGTTTCTTTCTTCCAAAGCGTTACAGTGGAATTATTTTATTAACCCAACGTATAGGATACGGATAGGCCATACTTTTTTATTGCAGTTTCTATTTTATATTTGTTAGGAAGGCCCAGTCTAGCTATAGTAAAAAAGAAAGAAAGAAAGAAAACACTTTCTGTTGTTTTTAACACCATATAATCTTTCCTGAAATCAAAAACTTTATGTAAATGTGCGAAAAGGTTGTCGTCAGTATTGCACAGTTTGACATGAGTCTGCATGTTTTTTTTTTCCTTTTGTTTATTCCCCAGCGCGCGCGTAAAAGCTTAAATGCGTTAGTTCTCTTTTGGTGAGCAAATGAACATTACTCACACATTCACACAACAATCATTTCAAACTCTGAAACCACGAGTTTGCTTTTAAATTATTATTTACATATTACTGTTTCTGTTTTTTAAGGACAATATTTTAATGAAATTTGCCCCCAAATTTGTAGGCCTATATTAAAATAGCATATTCTTATTGTTGTCATTGTATGAGGATTGTTCCAAGATACTGAGAAATAAAAAATGCAAGGAAATCAGTATGAGGTATTCAAACACAGTGTAATAGTCTTATTTTGTTAGAAGCCATTCAGTCATGTATTATTTGTCAGTGTTTTTCCTAAAACTCCTGGACTCATTTTGTGGAAGCTTTTTTAAGCTTTTCCCATAACAAGCCCAATGCTCCATTAAACCGCTTGAGTTTTCATTTAAATGTAGCAAACAGGAAGTTTAAAAAGTAATTAAACTGACCTTTACAATCCGAAATTGAACCAGTAAAATGCTGGCATTTAACAATCTTTCCAACAGGCCTAAAGGGCCTATACCCCCTGCTATGCCTAGGTCAAATGTCAGTGTTCATCTTGTGATCCTTTTGGAAAATTATGGTCGTGGAACTACTGTTGTCATGAAAATCAAAGGTATGGCAACCCCATAGGCTGCAGTTTGTCTGTGCTGTCAGCTGAATGATTATCAAGTCTCACGAGAGTCTAAGTTACTTCTGTGTTTTTGGCTGTAAAGTACTGATGGGAATAGGCTCCTTAAGCATTTATTCCAGTTATTCCTGTTTTGACATACTTCTTTTCGATCTTTTATTTATTTGCTTGATTGCAAAAGTACCAGTGAAACAAATGGTGGACATTTTGCAGATTAAAGAACAGCAAAGGCATTTCTCATGAGTTTCTCTATACGTTTATAAATCTCTCATTCAGTGCAAACTGAAGATGAAACATGAGCATGAACAAAAACTGTTTTTGTGATTGCACACAGAGTTTGTCTAAAGAATTCGATGACAAAAAGCAAAAAAGTTATATTTACAATGACTTGAGTGGGACAAAATTTAAATTAGCCCCTCTTGTGGGTTTATGGTCTTGTGAGAAATGTCTAGGCTCATTACAAAAATGTATCATTAGTTACATTGTACAGTAATGTTCACTAGTTTAATAACTGAGATAACTTTACGGATTTTCAAAACCATTGTAAAACACTACAAAGGCAAAAAAGTAAATATATTTTAAGAACTAGTTGCTTATGATTTATGCTTTGCAAAAAAGTATGTATGTATATATATACTCATATAAAATTATTTCTAAATCAACAGCATACAAGATAATAAAAAACAGCTATAAAAGTAACATAATAAGAACTAAACACCTGCTGATGAAGAAAGCTGCATCTCCTGAAATAAATTTATGCATGTGCTTTACCAGATGAACAGCTGAACTCAGAAGAAAAGAAGAAGCGGAAACAACGGAGGAATAGAACTACGTTCAACAGCAGCCAGCTCCAAGCGCTGGAGCGAGTGTTTGAGCGGACACACTACCCAGATGCCTTTGTTCGAGAAGACCTGGCACGCAGGGTCAATCTTACCGAAGCTAGAGTTCAGGTAAACTTCACACCCCATAATCAGGTCTTAGTTTACCAGTTGATTAGAGAATGCATCAATTTAGAGAATTTAATACAAAACATAACAAAGCTTTATGCGTAATACCTCAAAATGAAATACGCTTAGAAATAAAAATGACCAAAATCAAAAGAAGATTTAATCACTTGCCTAATTCAAGGTTTCAGCAAAGATTCAGTTACAGATGTACGTGATGGTAATGCTGAAGCTTGGTGTTGTCATCGGCCTCATCGTCAGACTTCAGCATGATTGTTTAAAAATCCCCAGCCGATCACTCTGCCTCTGAGCACACATGCTGTAGGCCGCAGCCAGTCTCCACATTCTCCTGTAATGAGACTGTTTTTGTAGAAAGATGGGGATTATTCCCGTTTATAGATCAAGAGAAGGAAGGGGAGAACGAAAGGAAAGAAATAGAACAAACACATCTGCAATTAATGTGTCCCAGAAAGGGAGCAATACAGAAATGCTTTGATAAAAGAGACTTTGAGCTCATTCCTCAGGCGCTGCGTAACCGGACACTGTGCCTCCACCAGGCCTGGTGCTGCAGCCAAGGCTTCGAGATCTGGGCTTCTCGCTCTGTCTCCAGCCATGTTTCACAAGCGTGTCTGCTCATTCTTCAAACCTCTGATGTGTCCTCTGCAAAGAAGGTGTACATGTGTGCACCAGAGGATCAGGATGAATTTTAAAAAGTGCAGCAAAATATTGTCCTACAGAGCTTTGTCAAGCCTGAAACTGAGAAAAAAATGTATTGCATTGGATGGATTTAATATCAATCTTTACACTGCGTTTCTGAATCTGATCACAGCAATCATGTGAGTCAGAAACAATTTCAAGCAGAAAATATGCCTCATTTAAAGTCACAGAATACAAAAAGATCTGAAAATGTATAGCTTTGATCTAGCATTGTTTGTTTTTGATGCAGGCAGTATTATACTAGCTATATCTTGAGTCTGAGAATTAGCTTTGTGCTGCAATTTATATTTTATCGCTGTGTGCTAAATATTCAGAATAACCACAATACAGTGTCATTTCGGCTTGTGCTCTTATAGGTGTGGTTCCAAAATAGACGGGCAAAGTTTCGGCGCAATGAGCGGGCGGTGCTGGCCAGTAAGAATGCTTCGCTTCTCAAATCGTACTCGGGCGACGTAACGGCGGTGGAGCAGCCTATCGTCCCCCGTCCCGCACCCCGTCCAAATGACTACCTATCCTGGGGGAGTGCAGCCCCATACGGGTAACTCTCTGAATCCTTCTCATCACAGCGCTCTGGTTTCATTTCATTTCCTCTCTGTATGTCTCTTCTGCTCTCCCGCCGTGACTTCATCTTCTGCAGGTTGCCCGTGTTCTCTTCTTCCAAATGCTTTAGATTAATTTTTGTACAATTTCATTTTTAAGCTGTTTTGTTTTCCTTAAAAAATTTGCGGAGGGCTGGCAAATAAGCAGAAACGGCAATGCCCTGCTTTCCCCAGCAGCTTTTGTGTAGGTCCACATAGTCCAAAGTAACACAAGAACTGGCTAGCAGGTCGTTTTCTGCCACTCTTTGTGAAAGTGATGGTGGGCTGATCCCCTGATGATGAAGTGATAATCTGAAAACAAACCATATTAAATCCGCCTGTGACCCTTGTGACCTTTGGGCCATAGGATACAAATTGACTTTCAGAGAGAGAAAAGTCCATTGGGCAGGATTTTTTGTGACTCTAGTTACACTTTGGTTATGATTTACAGTAATCTTCATTCTTAAAAGCTGTATAGAGTAACTAACCCTGCCACTCCGGCCAAATACCCTTTTCCCAGCACCTGAAATATGCAACTCGACCGGGAACACTTTCTGGCATGGATAAGCATTTGACCAGTGATCATGCCAGTAAAACAAGCTTGCACAATTTCAACGCACACCTAATGCATTACTGTGCACTAATAATGCATACATATTAATGCAGTATTTATGAAGAATTATTAACTATTTATATATTCTTAAGCTGGTACCCAAGGCCGGAGGGAGGGCCAATGCGAATGCCACAGAAAATGCTGCCCACAGAAAGCAAGTACTTTTTACATTACTTTTTATGGTTTATTATTAAAAATTGAAAAATTAAGCACTATATTTGGATTCACATGAAGACAATTTTCTTTTCTTTTTTTAATTTGGGGCTTATTTGTTAATTGAATTTAAAATGCGTGTAACATATTGAAAGTTATATCTCGTATCTTATTTTCAGCACCTTGGCAACCTACCCACCCACTTGTGCCAACACCACTTCCGCCCAGGGAATGAATATGGCCAACAGCATTGCTAACCTGAGACTGAAGGCCAAAGAGTATAGCCTCAACCAGATGCCCACTGTCAACTAGGCCTGAAACGGGGGACAAGATGAGGGGACAAATTGAAACGAGAGACGTTAAGAAGAGAAGAGCGCAGAGCAGCTGGATTAGTTTGGCCTTCTGCAGTGTCAAGAGTGGATGTGACTTTTGGCCCCCTCCTAAAACAATGGAATTGCATTGTTGTCCCTCTCATTTGGCTTTTTTCTTCATCACAGATGAAGGTATGTTTTTGAAAAACTGATCCGAAGATTGTATAAGACAGCGCGAGGTCTGCTCTTTGGAGAACAAACCAACGAGCAGGGCTTCGCTAAATCTGTAAGAAGTGGCAGACGGAGCGTCTGGATGCTGTAAGCTGTTCTTTCCTTGTTCTTTTTTGGCTTTATTTTGGGTCGACCGGACGGAAAGTAAAGACACTTTCGTGGCAAACAAAGGAGGACTGTTGTTCACCATTCACCACTGAATGGTTTAAATTACACAAAAAGTTTAATGCTGAGATTTGGCAAAATACTGACCCAAAATGTCTCCCTGTCTACATCCAGCAGAATAAAGACACATTTGTGGGCTTTAGTCAGTAAACAGGAGATGTTTAAAACTATCCATGCTGATGGATGCATTACATCTTTTAATGTCTTGAGTATTACACCACTGTTTAAGGTAAATACTATGCCCCATGGTGACCTATGTATCCGCTCACAGTACATTAACACATTATGTTACAGTTTTTTCCAAAGGTGATGATTTTTTTTTTAGCAATTATATTTTCCTTCTTATATTTGGAAACCATATAGTAATAAAACATTTTCAAGCAATAAATCTTATACTATTGTTTTGAATCCCACAGCTGAAGAGACACGCATATATGTTTTGGCTAAATGCTCATATTTGAGAAACTGTTGCAGGCAACAGTATTACTTCAACCTGACCTTGCAAAATATATCCGTATGTAACATTTCTTGAATTATGTTAGTCAAAACACCAACGCTACGAAATAAATAATCCAAAATGAATTCTGTTTCATATTATAGATTTTGATGGTCATTAGTGTGCTTTCAATTGTGTCTAACACTGTGTGAAAGAAATATAGGTTTTTAGATTTATCCTACAAAATACCTAGATTTTTTCTGACTGAGCAATTGTTTTGCAGGTTAAGTGTTTTTGTGGAACACTCCTGTGTTATTATAAACAATTTTAGAGCATCATACGATACTATGCAATGCCGCTAAGCTTTGTTTTTCTAGTTGCGTTGATCCTGTCTAAACATCTCTGAACTTTTTGTTTTAGCAAATGTTGATTTCTCATGGTTTGCCCATGTGCAAAGATAGAGAAAATGCCCCACTAATTAAATCAAATTCAATACATGTACTGTTTTGGGGTTTTTTCAGCGAGTGAAGATTAGGCACAATCCTTATCCCATATGTTTCAATTGATTATTCTCAAATTAATTGCAAATTTATTATTTTAAAGACTCTCATTATTGTCATGAAGTAGTGTTCTATTTTTCTTTAACATCTGTACTGAACATACACAAAATGTTAAGAACAGATTAGATCTTAGATCTGCTACACAATGCATTCTGAGCATGAATTTCAGTTTATCCATTCACTCGGACTGTTTGTTGCAACATCTGTAACTCTATATGTTTACATGTGTATGACATGATCATTTTGGGGAAATTTGGTGTGTTTAACTTTTAAAACTGGTTACCAATTATGTCCTGTATAATATGAGTAGATAGCCACAGCGTAAGCATTTTTTTATGTCACAGCATCATGGGAAGCAAATCCCCTATATTTCTATGGGGGAAAGAAAATGCAGGAAGAAATTATGTCTATGTTTTCTTACACTTTAAAAAGTTTTAAAAAATGGTTTCTTTTTTGCATAAAATGAAAATGTGTTGTTGACTACAAGCAAATTTGTGACAAAATAAGAGATTCTTGCAGAATCACTTAAAAGATTTAATTACATCTAAAATAAACAAACTGATTGAGTCTGATATGATTGTTTCCCCAGTAATCCAAGAATGCTGTACACAAGATGCACTGACTGCTGTATCCGAGACACATAATTAAAGGAGTTATCAATATATATTAACCATCAAATGTTCCAACAGCTAAAATATAATGTATGTCAGTGTATGTGGAAACTGAAAAAACAATCTGCAAAGTGATTATGTGACATTTACTTTATGCTATACATTTACTTATTTATTGATAATCTGCCGATGTCACATATTGAAACGTTCAGCTGCTATTCAATATAGTCAAACCCACTTTCAGAAAGTGCAAAACTATAGGTTAGAAACAGTAATTCAAGAGATATTCACTAAATCAAAGACAGGGTATGAGAGTGTTATTATTTCCCATCATTATTCTTAGCCCAACCTATTGAAAATGCTTTCCAAGGCTTGTGTTTACAACCCACGGGCGTTGATTAGCAACATGACTCATGTGTATGTGTGTGTGTGTATGCTAGTGCCTTGTTCTCCATCCAGACTGTTGCATGCTCTCCATGCTGTGCTGCTCAGGTCAGGTCGAAGAGTCTCACCTTTCAGGCAGCCGGGCCCTGCTGACCTGAAGTGCTTCCAGATGTGCGTAGGCTGTGACCCGTTCGCCCCACCCCCAGCCCCATCACCTCAGGCCTGGGGCCCGGGCCCCCTCCATCAGGGCTGACAGCATCCCCCTCGGATGGGTGTACGTGTAGCCGCCCGAGCAGATGACATACAAACACCTCACCCCCTCAGCACCACATCTGGAGCCTATTACAGAGGAGACAGTCAAAGTGAGCATGGGGGGGGGGGGGGTCTGAGCAAGCATGTGTGTGGAATATATGTATGATAAGGTGGAGATGTTTGGAGTAAGTTTGAGTGTGCGTGCGTGCGTCTACTTACTTCCCGTGGCCTTTTTCGTTTTGTGAATCACAGGTTTCCCTTCTTGTCGTTTTTCCTTTGCTCCATAACAAATCTACCGCCTTCCATGTCAGCCCTCTGGCTATTGGCTAAGGCACTGAGAACATGTGGCCACAGCCAGTTTATTAATGTGAGCGCTTGGATTAGGGTTTGCACAAAACTAAAAGTTACTTGTCTTTTGTAAAATACAGTCCAGCTGTTTACTGTGTGCGGTAGAAGCGAATGCCAAGACGGCATTGTGTGTGCTGACATAGCCTGATGTTGAATGGAGTTGAATGAAATGTGATTCTGATGTGCAGAGTTCACAGACCACAATCCACCTGCTGGGTTCAGCTACAGAGGAACATACAATCATCTTTGTGACAAAAAACACAGCACTTTGGCCTTTCAGATGGATTGATTGGCATTTTAAATGTATGGTGAAATTCCCTTGTGGGATTTTACTTGGCTGCTTTAATAACGCTGCACTGTTAAAACGAACAGTTCCTTGAGCCTTAAAAAATATGAAAGCAGCCGTTTGCTACGTGTAATTAATGTGCTTAAAAGTAAATTAAATGTCATAATTTAACTTAAAATGTCAAGTTGCCATTAGAATTTAACACATTTCTACCGTGTTATCTGAGATGACATAGCCTACTCGTACTCCAAGTTTGAAATTTTCCCTCGATGTCGAGCTTACAGAAATGTTAAGAACTTTTCCGTTCAGTGAACTCAAAACTATTTTTCGCTATCCCATCCATCGCCACGTGTCGCCATTCTCAGCCGCGAGCATTTATCCTACAAAAAAAAGGTGGCGCGCGCCTTTACGACTGTCTCGCTGATCTGAGTACGAGCATAACTCGTTTTAAATTCTTTTTCAGTATTATTTCGGAAATATGTGACACCCAAGTTGGTAGCTGTATACATGACTAGAGGAATTTAAAATAATACAGACAAAAATAATAATAATAATAATAATAATAATAATAATACAGATTTAAAAAAAAATGTATTTACTAAAAAATTACTTTGCAAAAATAATTGCTAAAATAATTACTTTGCTATTTATAAACAAAACAAATAAATGACAAGTGCATGCTGGGAATAAGGCAAATGACACTGAACCACTCATATGGCAATAGAAAATACAGTTTGTACAGTATAAAAACCATTACGCCCATATGATATAATGTTCCCATTAAATATGGAAACCCAACGTGTGTGTGGGCTCAGGGAAATTGGAAATTAATTCAACTCCCCTGAAGCTTGCTGGCGTGACTGAATGGCAGTAACGAGTTCCCTCAAGTTTTTTTCAGAATATTGTACCCTTACTAAAATGATATATAGTTTAAAAAATATTGACCTTACACAAACTTGCTGAACGTAAAGATAGCTGCTCTTAATTGGCAGTAGTATAGCTTTCTATTTTGCTGCGCTTTCACTGTCTCTGTAATTAGGGGTTGTCTCTACAAGATCAAAGGCTGCTAATTATTATGCAATTGACATTTGGGGGATGTTAACCGGCTGTATAGACGTTTCAGACTTGGATGAATATGTATTTTGATTTCTATCTCTCAAACAAACTGCCAGCATGCACAAGGCTGGTGGCTGATGTGACATCAGTCTTCATCATTGCCGTATAATCAACTTCAGCTTCCCCCAGCACGAAAAGTCACATCTATTCCCTCAGCAGCTGAACTATTTAAAATATGCACTGTTAAAAGGCTTTTTTTATAAACGGGGCAATGGAGAAGTGGATTGGGGTTTGGGTTTACATGGCTCAGAGCAAAACACATGTGAGCCCCAGCCCAGCCTGGTGACAGCTTTCAACTCTCCCTGTTCTGGAGTAAGGAACAGAGAAGAAATGCAGACCAAAATATCTTTCTCTCGTGCCAAATTACTTCAGAGCAAAAATCTGTCTTTCCTTCTGTGTGGTTTGGCATTACATTTAAAAAATAAAAAAACAACCTTCTAATGAAATACAGTTAACCATTTAGTTGACCTTGAAGGGGTCAATAAATAACAGCAGGCCTACCGTATATGAGCTAGGAGAATATGTAATGCAAAATTAATTCCTAGGATGTCTAAATATTAAGTGTGGGTCACATGAAGAATTGATATTTTTATTGATATAAGTCTTCTTAATAGCATCAATATGGAAGATTGTTTATCACAGCAGAATAAAGGTAATTTGCAAAACTTTTTCTCAAAATTCAGACTTTTGTTCTGCAATTCTGAGGATAAAAAAAAGTTACCAACTTGATATAAACTTGCAAAAAGAGATAAACAGACACAAATTAACAGTAATTTTTAGTTTATATTCTGGGGCGGAAAATGTAAAATTGAAATTTAAACTCAAAAAACAGAGAAAAAAATTTACATTTGTGAGATGTTAAAGGAATAGTTCACCCAAAAATGAAAATTCTGTCATCATTTACTCACCCTCGAGTAGTTCCAAGCCTGTATGATTTTTTTGTTGTTGTTCTGCCGAACACAAAAGAAGATATTTTGAAGAAAGTTTGTAACCAGGCTGTTTTGGTCACCATTGACTTCCATAGTAAGAAAAAATACTATAGAAGTCAATGGTTTTCATTTTTGCGTGAACTATTCCTTTAAGACAGAATCCCAAGAAAAAAGTCAACATTCCAAGATTTAAACTTATAATTCCAAGAAATTGCAAGATGTAAACTCAGAATTCAGAATTGAGAGATATAAACTGAGATATATCTCAATCTACTGTCACCTGACAGATGTAAATGTCTATAAATGTGTTCAAAAGCTCAACAAGCACATGACAGATGACAAGCTCTTGAGCACCATCCTGTGGAGTATTTACAGATGCACTTTGCCCTTTCAGGCTAGCCAAAATATTCTGAATGAGTAGACTTTCACTGAAAGGAAGTGGTTTGAAATAACATTTATTTATGCTTTGATTCACCAGCACTAGGAAATTTGACTGGAAACTACAGGGTCTATTCCAAGATACCTTGTCTAATACAAGCACATTTCCTTTTTGCACTAATAAAAGTTGCTGTTCTTACTAAAATGTGAGCATATTACCAAAATGAGAAGAAACAAGCATTTCTCCAACAAAATCAGATCTGAAATTCCCACTTTAAGTTGCTGACAGAATCTGAGGCCTTGTCACACATATGCTGATATATTCAAGAAGTGTGGAACAGGCTGGTTAGGCTGACCTCGGTGTTTAAACCATCACTAATTTGAGCTGGATAACTTCCTGCTTTCATTACTCTTGCCAGCAGGGCCGAGATGACAGAAAGTCCCAGCGGCGCCGGGCTGCTGGAGAGGAAGCAGCACTGTGACAACGGCGCCCGAGTCAAACACAAAGGTCAACATACACCGTGCACCTAAATCCCCCTAGTGCCTGTTAAAACCGCAGGACAACGCAAATAGCTTGTGTCACACCATTTCCTCAGGTTTTAAAAGAAAGGTCAGTTTCTGGAGAGGATAATTTAAGATGTTAATTCAGACATATGATCAGTTCTTCATCAAGGGTCCTGCGTAAGGAAGCAATTCGTTAGGATTATGATGACTAACGCTGTGCAGCTTCAAACTTGTGTAGGAAAGGAAATCAAAGACATAAGTGATAGAAATACAAGGTACAAGGTCAGCCAGAGACCCTTAGCAAATATATGCATCAGAAGAAAAGGTCAAAAGCTTTTGTTTTAAGAATCCCCCTCCACTTTAAAGAACAGTTAGCTTTATATTCCATAGTAGAGTCTATTCTTTTAACTTTACAGGGAGGAAATAATCTGGTCATTAATCTTTATTAAAGCCACAATCCATCATATCTTCTCCAAACAGTCGACGCTTAGATCTGCTTACCATTGGTTTTTATCTTCCAAAACTGAGAGAAATAATTTTCTCTCTCTCTCAATCACTCTTCTTTTCTTTCTGTGTTAGTTTGGGGTTTTCTATTTCAGAAACGATCTCTACTGTGTGTAAATGGGGGTACACGCTGAAATGAATATTATTGTCACATCTCGAGCCAGGTCAAATTCCCCACCAAATGTGCAATTTGGGGATGACGCCTGCCACGGAAAGTCTGCCTTTAATTTTCTCCCCTGGCACACACACTGACATGTGCACGCACACAGCACATGCACACACACACACACATACAGATGCTTGCAAAAAGAGAAGAAGAAAGAAAGAGATACTGGGAGAAGCAAGTGCAGAACAGAGCAAACCCAATGTAAGCATTTATGCTCAGTTGTCGGACTTAAATAGTGCGGCTGTCATGAGACTCGATGAAAGGAAATTAATGGTTTTTATTAAACAAAGGCATTAACGTCAGTACAAGATGCTGTAAAAATAAATGTAATCATCCACAACTGCTTGGTTTTATTTTGATGAAGAAAAGGTGAAACTGATTTCCTTCCCTGCCTTTGTGTTTAATAGAAACTCTAAGACACTCATTTAGTGGCCGTTCACACAAAACGCATTCTTGCAATTTATAAAACGCGACTTGAACTCATAACATCTTAAGAATTAAGTGTTAATGTATCCTATGCCAAAAAAAAAAAAAAAACAAAACAGTGGGAGGCAGCAAAACCATCAAAACGCTTGTCTAGCATATGTTTTGCAGAAAAAAATTAAAAGGCAGCACAAAGATTATTATGAGAACAGGCCCCTTTTACACCTTAAGGGTCTAACTGGTTAATTTTTATTTTAACTTAAGCTCCTTGAGTTTAGATATCAACATATCATGTGTAAAAATGTTCGGCTGGTATGTTTATATAGAAAAACAATGAAAAGCACCGCGATGGAAAGCAAAAACGCATTCAATGTGAATGCCCTAACAAAGCGAGCATTCATTTCGGTACCCATATAGAATAAATTGACTCAGTACACCATTTTTACCAATTAAATGGTTAAGTATTTTCATGTTCTATACAGGGCATAATGTTTTTGGATCCGGTCCATGTCATTCTCAGAACTGAGCTTACTGAGCAGCAACATTCATCATGAGTGTTGGCACTGCCTATACACAAATGCAGACTAACAAACAAAGAAATCATTTATAAGCAACAGGGTTATTGTAAGAACATTCAGCCACCCGCCTGCAGGCTTTGATGTGTGAACAGGGATTGATGGGATTTTAAAAACTGTATTGTGGTGCAGATGTACAGAACTGCACTGGTACAACTGGGTCTCCATTTTCATACACTAATGAACATAACAGTCTGTAACTGTATATTATATCAAACGTGTTTATTAATAATTTTAAGTCATGTGCCGCACATCTGGAGCCTGTTTTAAAATCTAAAGAGGCGATACTCGACTTTTGAGATATTAGGCTTTGTTTAACATTATTAATCAAAAGTATATTTATATAAGACTAGCTCTTTACAAGGACCTATGAATAAATTGTAACATTCTTCATGCGCGTATCCAGTGAGGCTTGTAAATCATTTGGCTCATAAAGATATGCTCAAGTATTTAAAACTCAGTTTGTTGATGTTTTTATATTGGCATTCATTGAAAGCAAGCGGCCCCAAAAGCCGCAGGTGAGCATGACGTCTTGGTTCATATTCAACTCTTACACTAAACCTAGTAACCATCTGTCTGCGTTTAATGAAAAGCATTCCACCGCCTTTCAAATTAATGAAATATTACACTGCAATGTTCAAGAATGTCTTTAAACAGGAATTATGCGCCAGTGGACCTGTTTTGGCTTCCAGGGATGGAGCAATTCTTCAGTTTCCCTAGAACCATTGGTTTTTAGAAACAAAGGAAATCCAACTGTAACTTTGATGTCTTTATGTGCTAGAATAATTTCAATCTCTATTTTACACTTTATAATGATGATAGCTGCTTTTATAAATATAAAAATATTATTTTTAATTAAATCAAAGCTATGTTTGTAGGCACAAAAACAATGAGGGATTCTGATTGAATCTCAATTAGAGTAATATTAAACCTGAACAGGCAAATTCATACTAAATACAACAAAAACAACCCTTATACAACCAAGTCAACATATACTACAGAGAGTCAAATCAATGAATCACTTATGTGAATCTGTTCAGTTACATGAATTCGCTAGAAGAATGAATTGGACTTTTCAGGACTAAGTTAGAGAGAGAGGATCATTTAGGATTAAATGATTCACTAAATTAGAATTAATCAGACTTGTCAACTCAAGGATTCACTGAAATGAATCAGACTTTCCAACATAAGAAAGAAAGAGACACCATATTAAAACAAAATAGGTTAAGATTTTATGTATGATTATATAAAAAATACTTTGAAAATATATGTCAAATAATGTTTTTAATTAGAATAGGCCAAATAAAATATTTATAAGCCATAGCAAGTTAGCATTTCTTTTTAATAACTGCTCTTCACAATTTCTTCTATAATTAAATCAGTGTTATAGCGTGTGGATGCCAGACAAACTCACAGACTTCCGTGGATGTCATTGTAATAAAAACTACCCATGTATGTGCTTTGTTGTCCAGATGAGGCTTTTCTTGCGTTGGGAACAGCAGCTTGAGCTCCAGTCTTGCTGCTCTGAGGGGAGCACAGTGGAATTTGGTGCATTTCCCCTTTTCGTGCGCTGGACTTGTTCACTCGCTGCCAACTCTGGGCTCCATTTCGCCTCCACATGGATTCTTCCCTCAGGGGTCACCATGACAACGAGCAGATCGATAATTAGAAAAACAAAAATGGGAGCCTGTGGACACGGAGGGCAGAGTGTAATATTAACATAGACATTGAGGAATGGCTGATGAATCACAGGCTGTTATGACAGCTCCAAACAAACCCGGAGACGACTGAAGGACAGAGTGATGACTGGGTAAGACTGGGAGGGGTCAGTTAATGACACCCCACCCCAAAACCCTTCATGCATTCAGTCATAAGCTGTTCTTTAAACATGTAAGTCTGATACATACAAATTCAGAAGGGTCAAATGTCTGAGAGCAATGAGGAAAATGCTTCTATTTTGCAGTAAAATTAATGTTTTCGTTAAAAATAATATTATAAGCATAACAATAAAAAGTAATTAGAGTTATTGTGACCTAAAAATAGTGCAGAATCTTAAATATTTATTATTAATTTTATACATTTTAATGATTTCTTTATTTTTGTCCTCAATCTCTTTTGTTTTTCATTTCTCATATAAACAAACAACCTCCTATTTATCTCCAGACTGAAAAAAAGCGGTCTTAGATATTTGTACGTATATTCTGATTTTTCTGCAATCTAAGAAAACTAAAAAAACAAAATTGCAGAATGTTAATATGAAGCAATTTTCTGTATGGACTTTTCCACAGGTGTTTTGGATTACATACTGCATTGACTTGTCAGTAATGTCTGAAAAATGAACAGTAAGATGGTAAATTTCTGTCAGGAAGGAATCTATATTTCTACCAATTTTACCAAAATTCTTATACAATGTGTGCTCACCTCCATAGTTCCAACAGTGCATTTCATCATACTGTAAAAGAATAAACTGACAAATTGGTTGTCTGAAATAATTACCACGGTGCCTGATCAATGAAATTGATTTAAGCTGTTTTCCTGTGAATCTAAAGGTGTGCTTTAACAAGTCATGGCCACAAGGTGGCCTTAAAATGCTCAGCATCACGCTGCAACCAGCTTGACTTTTAGACGGCTGTGGGTGGCAGAGGTCCCATGTGTTTTTCGTGACCCCAAAACATTTGACAACAATTTGTTTATTTCCATGTTGTTGTGGGTAGATTTCGAAGGTTGGGCTTGTTAAGTAAATTAACTAGTAACTAACACATAATTATGCTTTTCAAGTGTTGCTCCAGTAGCGAAAATTGTTTCCTTGTTTACCAAGAAGAGAAACAGAGAACCAAAATATGCTAAAATCTCTTTTTTCAATGTTCAACGGACTAATGTAAAGCAACAATCTGTAATTATTTTAGAAATAGTATATTAACACCTTTCAACACCTGATGTTTTAAAGTAAAAAAAAAAAGATGTGCCACATGTAACCTCAAGCAAACTCTTTAACTCACCTCTACAAAATCCCATAACTATGTGAGCTATTACTTCATTTTCTCCCTTCTTTTTCTTCCTTTTCTTTCTTTTTTCCCCTATTCATAAGAGAGAGAGAGTTCGTTCACTTTATTTATATAACCAGAATGTAAGTAAAACATGCTTACATTTATAGGTTTTTTGTCCTTAATTCATCCTCAAAATACTGCCAGAAATAACCAACTGTGTTAAATTTATCCACATCTTTCTTTAGCACAGTTATAGGAAAGAGTTGGTTGTGAAGATGTTTTTCCAGTTCAGGCTATAGGCTAGCTACTAATTAAATAGCAAATATACAAGTATAAGGGTTTTTTTGCCTGATGATGACGTTAGACTTTTCTGACTCTGTTTTAATTGTATTGTCAATACAGAGTATCTTTAAATGTGACACTACACAGCAACAACAGATTTTTTTTTTATCTATTCTGTGGTTTAAGTGGTCTTATTGGCTCGAACATAATAAATGACAATCCGCTCAACCAATGGCGTGGCTTAGGGGCGGAACTACATGTTTTTCCTGACCAATAGTAGACGGCGTGTTTGAAACCTGTTTGAAAACAGTTTTTTGATTACTAAATCAATCTGTTGTAAAAAATAAAATAAAAAAATAGGCTTGAGAAAATAAGTCTTAATAGACTTAGGTTATGTTTTCTTAATATATAATAACTGTAGTAGCATTTATGGTGGAAACGAGGCGTATTTTATATACATTTTATTGATACAGGTTAGTCAATAATATCGTCGTTGTTTTAATGTATATGATTATTGTGTATTTAACCATTGACCAAAACCAGAATTTTGCTGTAATAAGTGCCTCTTTTAACGGCAAACACACAAGCACGTAGTGAATGCTTATTATTTTAATTTTAGAGTGATGAAGGCGCAATCAGCACGAGACTCCTTTGATTTGGTTCTCGCGCGCAGCACACTATCTCCTGCGCGTGCGATATCCGGAGCGGTGCCAGCAGTGTGTTGGACCGCGGGGGGTTTTGCTTGCACTGATTCTACACCAATGACAATGAACTGCGCATCCTCATATTGCATTCGAAGCTATGAGTCTGGCTTTCTGACATCTGCGACACAATGCCAGGTTCATTTACCTTAATTTGACAGTGATCCCACGCGTTTCTATGGATATCCAAGAAGGCGCATAAGAGATGGATAAATAATATGGACTGGACACCGTCTGTTGAGCGATACCAGAGAGATGCTGAAAGGTATGTCTGTGAGTCCTCAGTGTATGAAAACAAGTTTGAGATGCAGTGGTTGGTTTTATCTTTATCTTTATATTTTATATCAACGTATGTTTAATAAAAAGGGTGTTTGTGATGGCGAACAGCTGTTACGTCTCACCTATTTGTTTTTCATGTGTGTCCATGACAGTTCAAGAATTGTTTTATAAGCTGCAAAGCGTTAATGAACAAAATCATTTCCACAAGACCTCGCTGGACCATGCCTTGTCAATTTGTATCCGGTCACACTGACGTGTTTTGATATATGATATATGGTTGGATATTACCCTGTGGGGTTCAGTGCTCTTTGACCATGTTTGCTCTTCACTACACATGAATAAAGGATAATAAGAAAAATTATACTAATACCACTTATTATCAGGTGCTTCTCAATGGTGCTGAAACTACACTGAACTGGCAGAAGAACGAAGGAAGTGACGTGTAACCAGATGTTAGAGAAAATAATATTAGTGTGAAGTTACACCATTACATACATAAATGAATCCTGGCATGCTTGTTTTAACAAATATCATATGTCTGTATAAAGTGGTGAGTTTTGGCCCATCCCACCTCAGAGGTCTTGACCTTTTTGACTAAACTACTAGAAAATTCACAATTGCTTTCAGGTGCACTTGGAAAGCTCCTACTTACAATTAGATTTTTTTTTTTTTTACATTACAACAGATCATTCTTTCAATTTGGAAAAATAATACAAATGTGCAAAAAATATTTTTTTTGAATATCATTTCTAACTTTGCTTTATAATTCATCTGCTTAGAACTCGTAAATGTGATATTTCCAACTTGAAGGCTGCAAAATATATATATAATTCAAGATTCAAGAATCAGTTTAAACAGTAAACATATTTTAATCATATTTAACTGCCATTTGAGACATTATTGTTATGTCAGTTATTCTGTATCTAACAGTTAGATTTGATCTAAATTACATTATTGATGTAAACTATGAGTAAACTACAGCTGTTACAGGACATAACTAATGTTCGTAGTCAAAATTTGTGTTCAGGCACATTTGTTTTCTTCTCAAGATTGCTGGTAAATGCTACAGCATATGTGCAAGCAGCTGTTTGATGTTATCTCAATGTCATTTTACTTCTGCTTGATGAGTAGGAATGTTAAAATGACTCTGATAATGACTTTCTTAGCATTGCATCTGCTTCCTAATGGTTTTCTAATTGTAATTGACATAATAGTGTGTCTGCTTCTAATTCTACATTCGCAGATGGACGCGTAGCAAGGAATTGTAGGAGTTATACAACTTCATTAACAGCTTGTAAAAATGTGACAGAGTTAATTACGGAGTCCATCGCCTCCCTCCCCCTTACAGACAGACGTATATATACAATGAAGGACATGTCCTGTTTCTAATCAGCCAGTACAGGGATTGCCTGGGATTCATTCTACACATATGGCAACCCAGAATTTCCCTGTCAGTGCTGCAAATTCATTATATACAAGACATAGAAGCATGAACAATTCCACCAGTGGAATGATTAAATAATAATAGCCGTAGCTGGCCCTGCTTACATAGCATGTAATGGTCGGTAAATGTAACCATAACATGTGAGGTCATAGACGTCTTAATGCTTGAAAAAATTTCACCCACATTATGTTTTAAAAATATTATGGGATAAAAGGGTGCTTTGTTGCTATATGTTTATGGTCTATAAAAATACTGGATGTAGTGATGTAATAGCTGTTAGGATCACCTGCTCCGAGGCAAAGTGCTCACTATGAAAGAATCCACTTTTCTGATATGAAATGAGCTGTTTGTGGTTTAGTTCTAGAGTCCTGTGTGACTTGTGGTTCTCCGTTCGTCGTACATCCAGCAGCTGGTCCTGGGCAGCTGTTCAAACACAGGGATTTCAGATTGAAGGGTGGGAACATAGTGCAGTCTCAGTGGTAATTACAGGGTCACCGTGGCTCCTGGGTTACATACACTACCTCTTTCGCTGTTATGGGAAATATACTTAGCTTTAGTGTGATTCCTTTTGTACATTTAGTATTCTTTATCTGTCTTTAGTTTTGTTTTCTCCTTGAATGTCAAAGCATCTTTAATCATTCTGTCGAGCTGAGAAGAAACCTCTCAGAGAGTCCAAACACAGTCGCTTGTTGGCTTGTCTTGAAAGAGTAATGCGTGTCATTTCCCAGACCTGAGAGAAGACTAATGGCAGGCTTAATAAGGAATAAAATGTAGCTGAATATGAACACATGATGATGAACAGTTAGCAGGCGCTTCCAATGTCAATTATTTAACTGGGGGAAGATTTTGCAATGATGTAACATGCCTGAATGGCATTTCTCGCTCTGTTCTTGGAGTCAGTCTGTACCTTGGAAAAAAATGTGACATAACTGTTTAGAGAAGCTTCATTTAAAGGGACAGTTCAGTCAGAAATACAAATTATGTCATCATTTATCAACCCTTACGTCATAAAGAGAAGAAAATTCACGACTTGCTGTTATTCATTTTTGAAATGCAATTACAACGAATGGGGACTGAACCTTTCAAGTTTCAGTCTTTATCCCTAAGCACCTTTCAGATGTTCTCTGATTATCACAGATTATTATTTAAGTCGTTATTTACTGTTGCTCCTCCAGTGACCTGTTAAATGGGAAAAAAATGTGATGTAACTCAATGGCTAACGTCAAATTTTTGGTTACCAACGATCTTCAAAATATCTTCTTTTGTGTTCCTCAGAAAGAAACTGATACAGGTTTGAAACAAGTGAAGGGTGAATAAATTATGGCTTTTTTTTGGATGAAGTATCACTTTAATGATAATCTGATCTCACAGCAGTTTGGCATATTTTACGAGGTGGCTAATTCGTGCAAATTTGATTTTTACTAAATCGTATGTATTTTACGAGTTGCCAATTCGTATGAATTTGTACGAATGACCAAAACCTAACTCTGCCCCTGAACTTACCCGTCACTGGGGTTTAGACAAATCGTACAAAATTGTACGAGTGAGGTCAAATGAATTTGTACAAATTAGCACAAATTTGGCACCTCATATGAATACGTACAAATTGGTCATGAGACTGTGTTGGATGAGTCATACAGCCAAGTTGAACTTGAGAATGAATTAGCCTGTTTTGTGAGCTAATCATTCAGATTGGTTTTATGACTCTAGAAGAATGATTCATTCATGAATTTGACATTGCTAGTTCTGTCATGAACTCTCATAAATGCTGAGAATTATGATGGAAGGATTGTTTGACTGCAGAATACCTTAAAAATGGAGTTCAAATTAATCTAAAATAAAAAGAAACATTAGATACATATGAACAAAAAAGTAAAATGCTGCTTTGACGACTAAATAAAATAAGGTTATGTTAAAAGGAAAATAACTATTAAAACTAAAATAAAAATACTAAAATTTAAGATACTGTTTTGGTGTTTTTGTCTCCTTTTTGAAGCTTGAAAACTTTCGTCCCTGTTCTCATTAATTGCATTTTTATTGTCTTCGAAAATAAAGAAGCCAAATAGGTTTGGCCATTTATGAGAATATAATACATAAATAATGACAAAAATTTCATTTTTCCTTATCTATCCTTCAAAAGAAGTGTGTTCACAGTATTCAACTTTCATAAAATGTCATACCCAATTTCTCAGTGAGAATGCATGTAGAATGAGTATGTGAATATTTCTCTAAACTCTTAGGCAACTCATCAGCCACTCCCCTGGACATGTGATGCAATTTCCATTTCAGTCTCCTTGAGTTTAGTCACACACACTAGGGATTTTATAAATCATCACGGAACAAGACAGAGCCTCACAGTTATGGCTGTGCTATATATATTTATTTTTGTCTGCTTTTTACAGCTGACTTAACTTCCAAAGTCTTTTGTACTTCGTAACATCAGATTCCTCATCTTCAGCAGCAAGAGATAATCTTCTTAAATGCTGTGTTTTACCTACAGACCTGTCTGAGCCTGTGTCCTTCTCTCCTGGCCCCTCCTCTCAGCTCATAGATAGTAACAGCTAGGGGCGAATAGCCCATTTACAACTTAAAGGATGCTCCTCAAGCCTAGGCAGGAAGGCCCAATGTGGTAGTTGAAAACCACACGCACACACCCTCCTCCCCACACATACTCAGAGAAACCTGTCTTTGAGCATGCACGAACAGATCATTCTTTCAGGGCAAGCCAGTGGCGCTCTGTGTGTGTGTGTACCTTCACCTCTGTGCTGTTTACCACTTACCAACCCTGTATGTGTGTGTTGCGCTGACTCCCGGTCTGGCCTTGCCACGTCAAATGACCGTCTCCAGCCTGCCGTCCAGAGAGAAATAGCAACTTTGCCCTGCATGTGTGTGTGTGTGTGTGTGTATGTCTGTGTTTGGTTGGACTCCTGACCAGCCATGGTCTCTGGAAATGAAGATTTCTTCACTAAAACACTGGATTGAGATCTGAGCCACAGAGGAGAGTCTGACTTTTTCCCTCTTTAGGAGCTGAGTTTGTTCCTGTCTGTTCTTTTTCAACTTTCGTGTGGTTTGGATGTCGCAAAGATGAGTGGATTTCTGTATCGTGGCAGGTAAGCTATTCACCTCTTACAGAGCGGGAAACATATACTTCAGAATAAAAGACAGCTTGCTTTCTGTTTTTGAGGAATTTGTTGTTGTATTGCATTTTGTTGTGTTTGGGATTTGTTTGCGGAGTTGGAATCCAGGCATAACCGGCAGTAATTTGAAAAATGTGGGAGTACAACGTCTGGTTTACCTCATCATAAGGCTGAAATCATTACATCGGTACACTTTTCATGAGTAAATGAAGTACAAAAAGTTCTTTTAATGATATTTATGTTTATGCAACTCCGAACGCATGGGAACACTAAACTATGCCCCTCGGTTTATGCAATACCACTGTTTAAACAGCGTTCACATTTGAGCACACCATTTGTCAGTGTGGGGGAGTTTGTGTCTCAGCTGACCACTAGTGTGATTATGAGTGACCTAGAGCAGGTGGTCATGACTCAGGGATCGTCTTGGCAAGTGGAGCTATTGGGTATGTTTTGTCTGTTTGCACTGAAGCTGAATTGTAATGTTTCCTCCTTAATGGAAAATCTTACTGCAATGGTGGCTGTTTAGAGAAACAAAGAGGAACGTTAGAGGCTCATTAGCATAGGCCCATCCCCCCGTGATATGCGCACCTTACTGGGTGGATCGTACTGACATGGTAAAGTCATTGACACCCTCAGTCAGCTGTGTGTGGAAGACCATCTGTTTGTATACCTTTTGCTTGCTGGAGCCCTCTGTCTGTCGCTCTCAGTGGGGCAATAATGTGATGTTCTTTGGCTTTTAGGAGATTCTGAGATCTTTTAAGTGGTTTGATATGGATCATGTTAATTAGGCGCCTGCTTCTTTGTCTTTCACTTCAAAGGGAGGAAATTAAACAGTTCCATCTATCACACTACTGTCTGGCCTGTATTATGGTCTGAATCCATTTATCTGATAGGTGTTAAGAGCTAATATGTCACACTCGTCATCTAATGGGAATGTAGGAAGTAGCCAGAGATATATAGTTTGGATGTGGTATTGAAAATATGTGATAATAGGAAGACTAACGTCATGTATGAACATTTGCTGGCTGTATGTTTTGTATTAAAAAAAAAAAAAAAAGCAAATGGTAAATTGAAATGGTTTTTAATTAGATTTTTATGTTTCTGCTTTAATGAGTGATTGCAAAGTGGAGGTAGACATACCCTAGGGCGTACTTAAGCAGGAAAAAAAATTGTTGGTGAGCATAAGAGACTTCTTTTCAAAACATACAAAAATCTTACTAATTAACATGATATTAAAAAAGTGCTAAGAAGCAATTCAAACATTTTTGCATTTACAGCATGTTGCTTCTGGACAAGCATGCATTTGTTTATGTGTCAAATTCAATTTACGTCTTAGTGAATTGGCCATTTAAAAACTGTGTTGCAATCAGGTGTTTGAGACATGTGAGCATGGGAGAGCATCATCTTACCCTATTATCCTATTAGACTGTCACTTACTTAAAATTTTCCCTATTACCGATGCAGCAACAAACAGCTGATTCTTAGCTGTCTCATGACAACAGCGTAATGTCATATGAAAATTGCAGGAAATATTAAGCAGCACAACTGTGATCAACATTGATATATTAATATTAATATGTGTTGTGATCAGCAAATAAGCATTAGAAGTGGAGTGAGACTGGATTAATGGCTGTTGACATTTTTTCAAGTACATTAAAAATTTTAATGTAATTAAAATTAATTACATTTAATCACTAAATTAAGTTATATAAATAATATTTTATCTTGTTACTGTTTTTACTGTATTTTGATCAAATAAAATGAATAAATGCAGGCTTGGTAAGCATAAGAGTCTTTAAAAAATCTCATAGACTTTTAAATGGTGGGCTATTTAAATACATAATTGTAATGTGGTACTATATGGATGTTATTTTAGGCTTGGCTTAAAACCAAGGGTTTCTTAGCTTGTAAAAAATTTTGAAGACTGCTAGAATATACAATTACAAAATCAATATAATTCGAATATAAGCCAAGCACTCAAGCACTGAGTGCATGTGTAAGATGAGTCTGTCTCAAATGTCCTTGTATCCATTTGTGCTGATGATTTGCAATCTGAGGAGCGTTTTAGAGTCAGTGGGTACCAATCAATAAGAATGTGTTTAGGAAGTTAAATATTAATGTTTAGAGGAGCTACACCCAGAAAGCACTAGGAACTCTTCTATCATGTATCAAAGAATGGAGCAGACTAAAGAGAAAGCCACTTTATCAAACTGATGTTATCCCACAGCTCGTATCAGCATTATCATTATGCAGAATTATATACCCTGTTATTATAATCACATTTATATAATTATCAGAGAAAACCAAATAATATTTGTTTATTAGTAGTACAACTGACTCTGGTGTCCCAACAGATACCAACATTTCAGTGTAATTTTACAACATCATGTCTGTTAGAGCTGTTTTTTCTTTATTGTTTTGTGTAAAATCGTATAAAAAACTAGACTACTTGTCATCGATTAACAAATGTGAAGCAGACAGCAGACCAAAATCAGCTGGTAAAAATCAGGTGTGCTGTCATCACTCAGTTAACATGAAAAGACTAAAAGGTGTGTGAAACTCTTCTCACTAATACCATAAATACAAGTTTAACAAATTTCAGCCTGTTA